>JBBPBX010025864.1:0-15083 GCA_038048925.1 Garcialebias charrua
CATCAACATTCCAGCGTTTAATGGAAAAGTGTATGGGGAGTCTCCATCTTAAAGAAGTTCTTGTTTTCATAGATGATTTGATCATCTTTTCAGACACCCTGGAGGAACATGAAACCCGTCTCTTGCGAGTCCTTAACAGATTAAAAGAGTATGGATTGAAGCTCTCTCCAGACAAGTGTAAATTCTTTCAAACTTCTGTTCGTTATTTGGGTCACATAGTGTCTAAAAAGGGCGTTGAGACGGATCCGGAAAAAGTCGCCACACTGAAGTCCTGGCCAATTCCAACTAATCTGAAGACCTTGCGATCATTCCTGGGTTTCGCAGGTTACTACCGGCGGTTCATCAAAGGTTATGCAACCATTGCAAAGCCTCTCAATGACCTAACACGAGGATATGCTACACCACACCGACCCAAGTCTAGAAGTTCAGATAACCGATTGCTGGATCCAAAACAAACCTTTGGCAGCAGATGGACACCAGAGTGCCAGCTGGCATTTTCTACCCTCATTGACAAGCTCACCACTGCTCCTGTCCTAGGTTTTGCTGACCCAGCTCTACCTTACATATTACACACAGATGCCAGCACCACTGGGCTTGGAGCTGCACTTTACCAAGAGCAAGAGGGGAAATTGAGGGCTATCGCATTTGCCAGTCGTGGATTGACCCAGAGTGAAAGCCGCTACCCAGCGCACAAATTAGAGTTCTTGGCACTTAAATGGAGTGTGACGGAAAAATTTCAGGATTTCCTTTATGGAGCCAACTTTACTGTAATCACAGACAGTAATCCTCTCACTTACATCTTGACTTCTGCCAAACTGGATGCCACCAGCCATCGTTGGCTGGCAGCCTTGTCAACGTTCTCATTCAAGCTGCAGTACCGAGCCGGGAGGCACAACTTGGATGCAGATGCTCTATCACGTCTTCCTCATGAAACTTCATCAGATGACTCAATATCAAAAGATCATGAACTCCTCAACCAATTCACTCAACAACATCTGTCAGGTACCAATGACTCTGAAATTGAAGTTGATGTTGTTAATGCTATTTGCCAAAGTTGCCTTTCCAGAACTCAAGCTGACACATCTCTTGTTGAGTCCCTCTCCATTATGGTGGTTGCAGCACCTGACAACTTGACCAATGACCTGCAGGGACTACCCATCATACCTATGTTGTCTCATCTTGAATTGCAAGATAAGCAAAGAGCTGATCCAAGTATTCGGGAGGTCATTTATCAGCTTGAGTCAGGGAAGAAAGTACCACCGACTGCCAGAGACGAGCTGCCTGAGCTTCCACTTCTTCTGAGGGAACTTCCCAAGTTGGAAATTGTAGATGGTGTCCTTTATCGGAAGCGTCGTGACAATGACATACTTTTCTACCAACTTGTCCTACCAGAAGAGCTACGGGCCACAGTTCTCCAGAGCCTGCATAATGATATGGGTCATATGGGAATTGAGCGGACACTCGATCTGGCTCGGACCCGGTTTTACTGGCCCAGAATGGCTGTGGATGTGGAACATAAAGTCAAGACATGTAGTCGTTGTGTACATCGCAAGGCATTGCCTGAAAAAGCTGCTTCCTTAGTCAGCATCCAAACATCCCGTCCTTTAGAACTGCTCTGCATGGATTTTCTCAGTCTAGAGCCTGACACTAGTAATACCAAGGATATTCTGGTTTTGACTGACCATTTTACTAAGTTTGCCGTTGCCATTCCAACACCCAATCAGAAGGCGCGAACAGTGGCAAAGTGTCTTTTGGATCAATTCATGGTCTATTATGGAATACCTGAACGACTACATACTGACCAGGGACGTGATTTTGAGTCTAAACTGATCCATGAACTTTGTACTTTGCTCGGAATCAGAAAGTGTCGAACAACTCCTTATCATCCACGGGGAAATCCAGTTGAGCGATTTAACCGGACATTATTGAATATGCTTGGGACTTTGGAGACAAAACAAAAGTCAAAATGGAAGGAGTATGTAAAACCATTGGTGCATGCCTATAATTGCACAAGAAATGAAGTTACTGGATTTACGCCTTACGAACTGATGTTTGGGAGAACTCCACGCTTGCCTGTGGATTTGGCCTTTGGGTTACCAATAAATGAAGGAAAGCAACAATCATACTCCCAGTTCATTCAGAATCTGAAAGCAAGTCTGGAAGAAAGTTATCAAATTGCTTCAAGAAATGCTGCCAAAAATGCAGGAAGGAACAAAGTCCGTTTTGACCAGCATGTCACCCCGTCAAAACTGGAAGTTGGAGACAGAGTACTGGTGCGAAACGTCCGTATCCGGGGTAAGCACAAACTTTGTGACAGATGGGAAAAAGATATCTATGTGGTAGTAACAAAAGCTGGTGACCTTCCAGTCTATACAGTGAAGCCAGAAAGCAAAGCTGGGCCTACACGTACCCTGCATAGAGATCTTTTGCTTCCATGTGGATTTCTTCCTGTAGCAGAGCCATCCACTGAGACCATTTCTGTATCTGAACCTCGTGTCACTCGTCTGCAACATCAAAGACAACTTGACGCACCTGAAGAGTCCGCAGAAGAGGAATCATTGGAAGAATATCCTGTTCATCTTGTACAGAAACCAGTAAAATTCTCTGTGGAGAGAGTGAGAATTCCAATGACGGTATCCTCCAATGATGCAGACGCACCTACCCAATTACCAGTTCCTATAGAAATGTCACCTCCATCAGTATCAGAGTATAATGCTGAAGAAGAACTGATGGCTACACCTGTGGAAATGGAAACCGTACCAGAAAACTTACCTGATCCTGTAGGTCTGCCATTCACAGATGTTCCTCTGGATGATGACGTTCTTATGGAAGATGAAAATTCTGAGATGAATAACACCAATTTAACTGAACCACCTAACTTTGATTGCATAAATGACTTGCCTGATACTGAGTCTAGTATAAGATGCTCAACACGTCATAGAGCACCTCCCAAGCGTTTGCAGTATACTACTTTAGGGAACCCTTTGATCTCTGTAGTTCAGACCATGTTGCATAGTTTGTCCAATGCTCTGGGTACATCGACTGCACCAGATTCGAATCCCTCGGTTGTCCAAATCATTTAGGTTTAACATGCATTGGGACATGCATGGGTTAAAGGGGGGAGGGTGTAGCCCGGGGTAAAAACTACATGTACAGTACATATATATTTCTTTCCCCTAAACCTATTTGTTTTTTTAAAGTCCCACTTTCTGCTGTCTGTGAGTGCCACTTGAGTCATGTGCTCACAGAGTAGTTCCACATCTCACAGGTCATGTGATTGTGTTAACCAATGGCAGCCATGGAGGAAAGGTAGAAATTGCACTGACTTCCTCTCAATCAGATGGCTGAGGGAAGCAGGTGGATGGATACTACCAGGTGGTTTTTACAAACAATTTGTTATTTTGGTCTCTAGTGTTTTTACTGTATTATTTGACTAAATGTATTGATGTAAAATCTTTAGATCGGACGACAAACACACAGAGGAAAGTTTCATCAGTCTAAGTCTGAAATTATCTTGGAATTGGTGAGTCTGAATTGTTTGTTTTAGCATTAGCTGCTAGTGCTTAGCTTTTTGCAGGCCCAACACTGTCTGTATTGCATTGTATGCCTATTATGGATTGTTGCTTTGTTCTATGTACAAACACTGAACAGTAGTGTTCCATTGTAAATATTAATAATGTATTTATTTGGGATTTATTAGTTTATTTTGGATTTATATTGTGTACACATGGTCAAGCTTTTATTAACTTTAGGTTTTGTTATTAGCTTGATGTATAGAACCTTACAAGTCGTGTTTGTCTAATACAGGCCAGGTGGACTTGAATGAACTTGGATTTCCTCAAACCTCATCAATCAGCTTGGAGGTTTGTGGATGGCGAGCTAACCAACTGCACAGCTGGGAGCACAGAATCCCAGCCTACAACTGAACTCTACCCATGGTCTGGTAGGAGGCTAATACAGCCTAAGGCCCATCTCCTTAACTATCTTTGCCCTCACAAAAACAGCTTCCAACACTGGATTCTTCAAACTACATCTCTTCATGCTTGAACTTATATAAACTCAAAACTCCATGAACACTCTAAACTTTAAAAACTCATACTTAGGGAAAATTAGTTGTGTCAAAGACCTGGATTGTTGGCACAGCTGATGATGGACTTTTCCTTATTTTTCTCTGACAAAGAGCTTGTATTGATTTTGATTTCTTTCTTTTGCAACAGTATTAAGTGCACCTAAGAACAATAACTGCTGCAGCAATTTGTACATACTTTGTGGTGTTTGGTTTATTTTTGTTTATTTATTTTACATGTTTGTTATTGCTTCTTGTTTATTATAATACATGGTACCATCAAAAAACTACTTCAGTCTCTGTCATTAATTACTGTTCTCCAGCTCCAGTAGATGAATCTAGTCTTCTGTATTTTAGCCTGCTTACCAGTGTATAAAGCTCATTGGGTGTTACACTTAGAAATATGTTTTTGACTTATATTAAGTGTGATAAGAGGTTTTGACTTGAAATTAGAAAATTAGACTTGGTAAGATTTTACGTTTTTGCAGTGTGGCAAGACTCATCAAAATGAATAGACAATCTAGAATAGAAACGATCGAATCGGTTCAATTTAGAAATTGTGAGACCAGTGTAGTTTATGGTACCTTAAGTAGCTTTAAACTACATTGACTCTTCAACGATTGAGATTTAACAAAACGAACTGTATGTTGGCATAGTTAAATCCATATCATTCATTAACCAATGTTAATACAAAACCTTTTTGGCTGGGAGTGTTCAGAACCAAACAATATCTCAACTTATGACAACAGTAATGACTAAACAACAAGGAAACAACGTTTCACTGCTTCGACACACTCTTGTCGTCAGATTCCAAAGTGCAACACACAAGAAAACAGGTCTCAACTTTATGACTGAGGTCAAATTAAATCTCGTGGATTTAAACGGTTGTTAAGGTCAGTTTTTTGTTGTGGGTTTTAGGCTTAGCGTTTCTAAGTTCAAATTGGACAATGCGACTTATAGGGTGGGAAATACAGTAGTTTAAACCTGATTAGTTTATTTACTAACTTGTGTTTGGACGACCTTATTATCCCATGAAGTCGGTGAGTTTGTGAGATCTTTGTCTTTTGTGGAGTCATTGAACGCCTTGTAAGGTTTGATCTGATTTCGATGTACCCATTTAGCAATTGGCTCTTTGCGGCCTTTGCTGATTTTGATTTCGTAGACGACTGAGGACACTTTGTCTGTTATCAGATGAGGTCCAGTCCACCTGGGCATTAGTTTGCGGGCGAGAGTTCCGGTCCCGGACTCTCCTTTCCCGGTTGCTGGGGCGAACGTATAGTACCAGACTCTGTCTCCCACTTGGAGTTCATTGTGAGAGGCCTTCTGGTCATAGTACGCCTTACGTCCTTCAGCGGATTTTTCCAGGTTTTTCTGGGCGAAAGCAAAAGTGTTTCTGAGGTGTACATTCAAATCTTTGTCTTTGGCATGGCCTAACATCACCCCCCTTTGGTCATGGGGGACCACGATCACAGGTGAGGACGTCCGTCCATGGGCACAAGTTAGGATGCCACCGTTTAGTTTAAGCTGTTCGCGCAGCTGAGAGAAGACGGTACACAGGAATCGTTTAGGATTTGGCCAACGTATCTTCTTACGTTTACCTCTTTCCGTGTAATTCAGGTGTGTC
Organism: Garcialebias charrua; assembly: GCA_038048925.1. Lineage (NCBI taxonomy): Eukaryota > Metazoa > Chordata > Actinopteri > Cyprinodontiformes > Rivulidae > Garcialebias > Garcialebias charrua. Next base: position 5,691 of record JBBPBX010025864.1, read on the forward strand.
ACAACTGTCGGCGCAGTCGCAGATGTGCCTGATTGTACAGACTGCGACGGGTCACTGTCGTTGTGTGTGTCTTCCCACTTCTTGACTGAAGAGAGGCTCTTTGAGTCTGTAAAAACTATGTCATTTCTGACTAGTTCTAGACACAAATGTCCCTGAACCAAGGTCTCATCGAAAGCTTGGCTGATAGCCGAATTACCTGTCCCAGAGGACAGTACAGCAACCTCGGTGTGGGGTCCTTGGATCTCCACACCTTTCTCTACCTGTGGTAGGTAATGTGAGTTTGCCCCCTTCTTGTCTGATGAGGGGTCCTCGTAATCTGCAACAATGATGTCCAAGTGACTGTCAGCGTTTGGTTGACTGTCATTTTCTGGACTCAGATGCCCTTGAACCAAGGTTTCATTGAAAGCTTGGTTGATTGCCGAATTACCTGTCTCAGAGGACAGTACAGCGTCTTCGGTGTGGGATCCTTGGATCTCAACACCTTTCACTACCTGTGGTAGGCAGTGGTCAGGGAGTGCTGAATGTGTCAGCTCACAGAGGAGGTTCTCTTGTTGGGCCAGAGTCTGGTCCAACTGTTGAGTCTCTTCTGTAGTTGAAGGTTCACTTACCGGGCTCTCGTCCTCGGATGAGGAGTCCCTTGTGTCCTCAGCGGTACCTGCGGTTAGGCAGTCTGTATCACAACTAGGAGGCACTATTATTGGCAGGGGTTTTCTCACTGTGCTCCACATTTTCCGTTGACCATAATCTATAATCGCGTTGAAGCGGTTTATAAAATCTTGGCCAACCAAAAATGGGAATGAGTCAAGTTTAGACACAAACACCGGGTGGCGTAGTGTCATTTCGCCAATCTGCATGTGAACCATAGCTATAGCTGTCAAGGTTGTTCTCGTCTCTGAGAGTCCCTGTAGCTCAATAGCACATTTCTCAAAGGGAATCTGCCTGTCAACACCGTTAGCGGCGGTCCTCAGCTCCTCGAACAGCTTGGCCGACATAATAGTTATATCAGAACTACCGTCCAGGAGGGCTTCACGCTCAAGGACACCTTCCAGTGTGATGGGCAGGTAAGCTTTCTTAGCCACCCCCCTTTGTATAAAGTTACACAGAAACCTCACAGGTCTTGGCCCACGTTTCTGTTCATGTGTGACTCTGGCTGTGTAATCTTGTTTGCTGTCAGCATCATGACCTTCAGGATGTTGTTGTGTGTCAGCAATTGGTTTGCTGTCAACATCCATTGGTAGTAGTGTGCGCTGAGTTATTTGTGTGGTCTGAGTCTTTGTGAAAGACAGTGCTACACATCGCTCCAGGTTGGTCAATGTTGATAGTGTCATTATCAATGATAACGCCACTCATTGTATCAGTTCGGTCATCCTCTGTATCATTCAAGTTTTCAAACAACCAACTTATGTCCACTATCTCTATATACTATATGTTGCCTTTTTCCTGGAACTTCTGTGACCTTTTGCTACTCCCGGACTGTCCAGTCCGCAGTGCAGGGGCAGGACCTTTGCTCGGTGTAGACCGCGGAGGGTCACTTAAAGAGCGGGCGTCCACCGTTTGTGGTTTTTTGCTTATCTCGGGCAGCTTCGTCCGAGGTGCAGGGACAGGGCGTGTGCTCGTCCTTCTCAACCATATTGGGTCTCTTAACCACTTCGGGTCATAGTTCCAGCGGGCATCGACATGTCGTGGTTTGTTAGTTTGAAAAACATGTTTTTTCTCGCCTATTTTAGGAGAGGGAGTTGATGAACTTGTCCCTTCCAGCTCCAGCGAGTGGGATTTGACCTTTTCTTGGTAATGTAGTTCACGTTCTGGTTTTGTTTTTAACCAGATCGGGTCAGGGAGTTGACGAACATCAAAACCATTTATAGCACGCCGTTTTATTTTTAATTGCTCAATCTCACTTTTTAACTCAAGTTTTTCTTGTTGAAAATTTTCTCTTCTGCGAATGTTATCTTGCCTTAACAATTCAAGTATTTCTGTGTGCAGCTGTAAAGCTTCATCACAATCGTTATCTCCCATCTTTTTGTTTTGATTTTGTTTGATCTCACGTTTTAACTCAAGTTTTACTTGTTGAAAAATTTCTCTTCTGCGAATGTTATTCTGCCTTAACAATTCAAGCTTTGCTGTGAGCAGCTGTAAAGCTTCATCATAATTGTTATCTCCCATCTTTTTGTTTTGATTTTGTTTGAATCAATAAGACGGTATTTATAATAGTGTATGCAAATAAATGCTTTCTTAGCGGTGAGTTATTTAACTAAAACAGCTTTCTGGGTTTGTTCCTGTAATCTATAAACAAGTCTTTCCTTCATTCAGTACCTTTTTATTTATTTTAGGTTTTACCTTCAATGAAAAATATGGTAAGTTAAGCCTTCGTGGCCGTATTAACTTAATAGACCTATTTTTTAAAACAATTACTATTAAACCACGCTTAATGTTTTCTGTCTTTCACTCAACCGCCTTCTTAAAGATTTCAAATAAATGCAATGTTCACACTAAAATGTTAGCAGATTTTGTTTTATTTTGCTCCAAGAGAATGTATTTCAGATTCAGTAAAACTGTTTTGAGTTGCCGCAGTTATCTGGATTGAAAAATGTAATTTTGTTTGTTATTTTAAACTTTTTATTTAAAATAAACTGGAGTCATTAATTGTACACAGAAAAACGTTAAAAATGCCATTTTTAACTAAAAGTGTGCAGTTGTGCACACCAATTCTGTTTAAAATTCAGAGATGTGAAGAGCTTAATGTGGAAATGCTCTATTCTCCATCATTTTTTTTTTATTTTTTTTTAATTTAATTTGAAAATCAAATAAAAAAATGCCCTTTTGAGTGTTATTTTAAATCTCTTCAGTATTTAAAATGAGCATAAATTGTTTGTCTGTACCTCTGTTATTCTAAAATTTGTATTTAGAATAAACAGGAGTTTTTGTTTGCGTACAGAACAATTTTAAAAGCTGGTAATTCACCATAAAAATGCTGACTTCTCATGATGTATTTGAGAAAACTCATCTGTCAACGTCTTTTAACCAACAGGGGGCAGCTTTGAGTCGTAATTTTATCACGAGGAGACTGATTTATTTCATTCAGTATTTAAACTAAAAACAACCTTTTCAGAATTAGTTTCTAGTGTGTCAGTGATAAACGCTCGAACCACGTTCTTGTCAGAGACAAATCTATGTTGTTAGACAGTTTAGATGGCTTTAAATGAGTGTTTAAACTCACTGTGAGTGTGTGAACTGCTTATCACCCGAAGTGCACCTGGAAATGACGACACAAGTAGGCGGGTCGACGCAGCGCGTCACCAGCTTCCGTTGAGCGAGGCGGAGCTCGCTAAACAGATACGTGACGTCAACCAATCAATCACAGCGCTTGTAGTCCTTTTCCCAAGCAACCATGGTGAATGTAGTTCTATTACCTTCGACCAATGCAGTGCCGGAAATGACGACAAAGTGGGTTGTTCGCAACAGCGTGCGTTCCCAAATCAGCGAATCAGCGCTCGCTACGAGTGATTGACAGCTCACAGCTCTCGTTTCATCCAATCACAGCTCATAAACAGACAAGCACGACACGTCTTTCTAACGTTAGCTCGCACAGCAGACCACAACTTTATAGACTCTTAAAACAACTCAAACGCTACAAATTAACTTCCCAAAATTCTGAAACATGCGGCGAACACACCTAGACAGGCCAACTTAGTTACGCTCAGTAACACAGCACTGCAGCTGTTGAACAAACACGGACTCTCTCGGAGCGCGTCAAGGTCGGTTCTGGTCCACTTTTAGTGGAGCAGAAAACTCGGGTCTGAACCCATTCGACAACGTTCTAACAGTAATATGCTTCTTTGACCTGCTCTAAAATGTAAAATACCAGCACAGCAATCTTGTAGATGTTAAAGTAGCTTTCAGGCTTTTGACTCGGCGGTCAAACAAAGCTTTGTACAGGAGTCTGCGTGAACTGGACCGAACCAGAACCCCCACAGACCACGGACTGACAAAAACCTCACCTGAATGCTTCCAACAGCGTGTAACAGAGTTGAAACGATAATAATCTCACAGCTTCAAATGATAAAAACATGCAGAATCTGCCTGTCTTGACACTTCCAGCCAAAATTATTATCCTTAGAGTTTAAAACTTGGATCCTAATATGCAAACATGACGTTACAGTTCATGAGAGACCACAGATATATCAATAAACTTTCAGAAAACACGTACGGGGCCACCAGATATATCAATAAACTTACGGGCAACCAGATATATCAATAAACTTAAATTCAACACACTTAATGTAACACAACAGACAAATATGATGTTAAATATTTAGTCTGAGGGCTCTTTAGCTTAAAGTAGTTTCCAGCTTAGATTGAGAGAAAAAGATAGGAGGAAGATGGGAGATGGTTTAAAGGAAATTATCTTGAGCATGATACCAAAAGTGACACTTCCATCCGACTTCTGCTAAAATCCAGGTACGTTTTGTAAACAGCTCTTTACCTTTCGACGACGAGTCTGATAAAGAAATGACACCAGCCTTCAGATGCACAGAGTCCTTTAGTCCCAGCACGTCCAAAACTGGTTCTAGTTTACGTTTCAACGTCTCCTGGTTTCCGCTTGGTCATCAGAGAATATGTCAGCTCCTGGCCTCTGACTTCAAGATAAACTTATTCCAGGAAGGAATAAACAAAGTTTTGAGCTTACGCTCGTTCGAAGTGGACCTATAACAACATGTTATCAGTCCCAGCTGGATGACGAGTCCTTAGCGCGTGACTGGTGGTCATTCAGCTCTTTGGGAAGGTTCACATCTCTTTTGAAGCTCCCAGAAACTCTGAAGCGTTCAGCAAAAGTTAGAACTTAAAAAGATCATGAGATGAGAGATGAGACTTGTGTCTCTTTCATTGGTCCGTGGACCAGTCGAGCAATTCACTTGCCGTTATCACGACCCAAGGTTACAGCCCGAGCAGAGGGAAATTGTTTAGGAAAAGACAGAGCAGCTGGAGCCCTTTCATGAAAAACAACAGATTAACTGTCTTCTGACTTTCTAAACAAAACCGTCCGGTCTCTGTGACCCGAGACTTCACCTTTAACACAGCAGTGAACACAGTTTAACTCTTACAGAATAACACAGCTTAAAAGCACACATCATGAAAATGACAAAAGTTATTCTTTTGATCACATCAGCCTAAAATCAAAGATAGAAATAGTCTCTTTTAGTGACTATGTTCTCAGATTACAGCTAATGGAATGATTTTGTAGTAAATGTCTTGCTTTACTGAGAGGTCAGTAAAGGTCATCACTGGACAGTTCAAAAACCTTAGTTTGACCCTGGGTAGGTCCACTACACAGACAATGAAGTACAACACGAAAAACATAAAAACATTGCAGATCATAAATCAAATGATCCAATACAAATCAGCTGGCATTGAAAGCAATGGAGTAGTAGTGAGTTTTTAACCGGGATTTGAAAACCGAGAGGGAGGGGGCCTGTTTGATGAGCAGCACTCATAGCACCTACACGAAAACTGTCTAATACATCAAACCTTCAGTGATTGACCCACAGCCGGTCCCCTACAATACTGAATGGTCAAATCATGACATTAATTAAGCCACGCCCCCTCACAACTAGTGCATTAACAGAGTAACCGAGTTTTCGACAGCTCGAGTGCTTTGACTTCTATCGAGGCTTTTTTGTCCAACTCGGGTACCCGTAGTGACGTCACATTTCACATTTCACAGCGCGCGGGGCAGCTTTTAGCTTTTAGTAGACGCTACAAAATGGATTCCTGTGTGCGCACGGATGTTAATGGAGCAGGCCGTCTTGTCAAAAAGGTAAAACAGTTTATAATTTTATAAAATGCGCTACTTCGTGTTGACTTTCTTTGTAGTAGATTGTGACAGCAGAGGGCAGTGTTGCAATGCAGGTCCCATATACAGTATAACACGGCCAAAACGGCTTCCTCTCTCTCGTTTCACAAACAAAAAAAACAAATATTCATCTCTCTAGAGCTACCAAAAATCTATAAACACAATCTCTAAAAGTAAACCTAAATTGCACAGCTGCAGGCGGTGGTACGGTGTGGCTGTAGCCCCATTTGTTTTTAAGTTTCGGTTTTCATCGCCTTACTTTCACTTTTAATATTATTAATATAACTAATAGTTTTGTTTTTCCTGTGACTTATGTGCAGTATGATAAATGATAGGAGCATAATAAATGCTCCCAATGCTTTGTTGGTCTTTTTTTTCTTTTTGTAAAGACGTTTTTAGGCATTTATATTTATTTATTTATTTTGCATCGTAAGACACTGTGACGTCATCGGCTACTCGAGCGTCGTTCGAGTTTTTTTATGTTAATGTCGAGGTTAAAAATTATGTACTCGTTCAACCCCTACTCACAACAGGAAGTGTACAGTTGTACATTGAAGGTCCCGATCGGACACCTAATAATAATGTATAATATAATAATAAAAAAGACTGTCAGCTGCTGCTACGTGCAGTTTTTGGCCAATATCTGTAAAAATGACTGACTTATTGACTTTTTTGATTTGCTTATGTTAGGTTAGTGGTGTCAGGCCCGTGTCAGGTTGCTTGAAAAGTTAATTTGTAGATGTACAATAGGTGATTTTTTCCTGCAAGTTTCATTAAAAAATGGCCAGTAGCTCATGAGATGTTTTAAAAACAGGCACATATATAAATACACACCTACATGTACACACGCACACACTTCTTGTGATAAAACCCACCAGCATAATCTCTCACTCCGTTAATGTGGAGTTTTATCTGGTTTAATGTATTTGCCACCCTCAGCTGGAATTAAAGCCTCCCCCTCTCTCCCCCCTATGCACCCTCACCCTTTTCTCTCTCTAAGTAGCTGTGCTCATTGTACAGGATTAGCCGCTGTGGTAATAACCTGCATACATGTATTAAAAAATGCAAGATTTCCCAGTGACTTATCTCCTATGCCTCCAAACTAAAGCTGTCATTGTACATTTGATTAAAATTATAATAATTGTTGCTCCAGCTCCAATCTGCCCTTTTCGTGCTTCCAAAGTGATTTAATTTTTCTTATTTCTAGGATTTAAGAGCTGTCACAAATTGTCTTGTACAATGTTCTCCACAGTGCTGCCCAGTTCAAACTGCGCATTGAAAAGTGCTGATGCTCCAGTGGCAGATATTGCTACTTTGCTCGCCAGCGCCTTAAATATCCTGTTGTGCCAAGTGTGGGAAAAAAATCCTTTCACCACAGATTCTTGCAGAAGCTTGTCATCTCATTGAAACAAAAAACACAGAAATAAGATTTTTTTTTAATAGTAGTTTATAAAACGCAGGTGGCTATACTGTGTTTGGTTCATGCATTTGTCACGTCTAGACTGGACTATTCAGAGTCAGAGTCAGAGTCAGAGAGAATTTATTGTCATTTGCACCGCATGTAGTACATGTGTTGAAAACGAGATTATGTACACAGGGTCCCAGTTACATCCAACAACAAATGCAAGAGAAAAACAATAATAACATCTAGGATTAACTAAGAGAGACATCAGCTAGTAATACACTAAGCCCTAATGTAGTAGAAAAACATCATTATAAACAGCAGCACGAACATGAGCAGATGGTCACAGATGAACGCAGATAGTCACAGATGAACGCAGCAACAAGAAACAGATCAGTATCAACATGATGTGACATTTTGCAGTGTTTATTCTTATTATTTATTTATTCATGAGTCTGACAGCCTCAGGGTAGAAGCTGTTCCTCAGTCTAGTGGTTCTACATTTGATGCTCCTCAACCTCCGTCCCGAGGGGAGTGGTGCAAAGAGTGAGTGTGCTGGGTGAGTGAGGTCTTTCATGATGCAGGTGGCTCTTTTTCTGCATCTGGAGGTGTAAATGTCTGTGATGGTGGGGAGACTGACTCCCACAGACTTCTGTGCAGCCTTCACCACTCTTTGTAGAGCTTTCCTCTCTGCAACTGTGCAGCCTCCATGCCACACGTTGATGCTGGAGCACAGGACGCTCTCCACTGCACACCTGTAGAACGAGGTGAGGACTGAGCTTCTCAGACCAGCTCGTCTCAGCCGTCTGAGGAAGTAGAGTCCAATGGTTTATTATCTGGGTGTCCAAATACTTCTTTAAAAGTCTTCAGTTAATCCATAATGCTACAGCCAGAATCTTAACTGGAGTTTTCATTCATTCATTCAACCTTTATTTATACAGGCTAGCCTCGTTGAGCCACGGGGACTCATTTACAAGAGGGACCTGTCTCACTCACACCCAGGGTCAATTTTAGAGTTACCAATCAGCCTAACATGCATGTTTTTGGACTGTGGGAGGAAACCGGAGCACCCGGAGAAAACCCACGCATGCACGGAGAGAACGTGCAAACTCCACCCAGAAAGGCCCCCGGACCGGGATTTGAACCGGGGACCTGCTCGCTGAGAGGCAGCAGCTCTACCAGTTGTGCCACCGTGCTGCCCAAGTTAGTGGGAGAGTTAGTGGGAGAGATCATATTTCTCCAGTTTTAGCTTCTCTCCATTGGCTCCCTGTCAAATCCAGAACAGAATCCAAAATCTTAATTCTAACCTACAAAGCTCTCAACAACCTAGCTCCATCTTATATTACATATCTTATTGTTCCATATGTTCCTAACAGAGCACTTCGCTCTCAGACTGCAGGTTTACTTGTGGTTCCTAGAGTTTATAAAAGCAGAATGGGAGGAAGATCTTTCAGTTCTCGGGCTCCTCTCTTGTGGAACCAACTTCCAGTTTGTCCATGAGTCTCTCCTTCCTGTCCTCTCAAACCCAGCTGGTTGAAGCAGATGGCCACTTGTCCTGAGCCTGGTTCTGCTGGAGGTTTCTTCACTGTTCACTGAAACACTGTTGACATTGTGCTTATTCAGGATGGGGGATTGTGACGAAGTGAAGATTCAACGAGTCTGCTGCTTCCTCAGATAGAGACGTGCACTGAGACAACTTCTGTTGTGACTTGGCATTGTAAATAAACTGAATTGAAATACTGTGTGTCTGTTGCATACACTCTTTGTCTGTTGTTTTGTTGCGTTGAACTTCCTGCAAATCATGAAAAGTCTTCTGAAAACTAGAAAATATACCTTAATGCACCAGTGGACCCCAGGCGTGAAAGATCCTCTAGGGCTGCCACAATTTTCATACTTCAATACTGTGAACCAGACAGTAGTGCAACAAAAGTTTTTTTCCTACATTAATACAACTACTCATTCAAATCTTTATGGAAAAACCTTTGTTTTATTGTGATAATAAAAACATGCCAAAGCTAATCTTACATTAAAAGTTTACACCACTAACTATGTACAAACTAATAATGACAGGGGAGAGGTGGGTATTATAGTAAAAATATATATTTTTCACTAAATTAGAAGGTTTTCATAACTTTATAAC
>JBBPBX010025864.1:17204-38545 GCA_038048925.1 Garcialebias charrua
GTTGTAAGATCATTGTGAAGTCAGTGTGATTGACAGAGGTGGTACTTGGAAGCAAATCCAATCATTGCAAGTGTGGACAAGGAACTGGACTGGATGAAGGATGATGAACAGCAAGACATCCTGTCCAGAGGGACATGTATAAACTGTAAAAGAACAACAATAAAAAAGTTGTTTTGGTTGTAAAGATTGTCATTTGTTTCTTGCTTTTTTCTATTTTTAGTTTACAATGTTGTTACATATTGTATCAATCTGAAGAGAGGAAGTGAATGAGTCTAACTACAATCATGAAATGTTTAGAAATGGAAAAATAATGAAAGTCATACAATATGATAAGAGTCATAAAGCCATATGTGTTTGAGGGATTGGAGGAATATGAAGGCAGATTTTAGGGAGTTGGCAGAGGTGAAGTATGTCATGAGGAGGTTAGCATGGATAACAGTGCATTGCCTCATCTGTGTTGTGTGGCTAGAGAATGCATCTGGAAAAAACATCAAAGTTGATAAAATTTGAGGAGATGAACTCACTATACTGTACTTTGTGTTTTTTTACAACATTAAGTGATCATGAATTGGCGACGCATTTTGTCGGCCATAGTAGGCTAGCGAGCCTTGAAGCTGAGCCTCGTATAGGCTAATGGTGGACTTCGCCTGACCTCTGTGATCTTTGGCGGACTTTTGCGGTCTTTGGCGGACTTTGGGGGACTTCGGGGGACTGACCTCGGTGATCTTCAGCGGACGTCGGCGGTCTCCGGCAGACTTCGGCGGACTTTGGTAGACTTCGGCGGACATCGGCGGACTGTGATGAATTGGCAGACCAGGCCTCAATATTTACTGGAAGTCATCATCAAGGTGAAAAGTAACTAGCACTGAGACCTAGTCTTCTGCTTTTACAACAAATATTAAGTTTGTGAGTATTTTTAATAATGGCAAGTAAAGGAAATAAAGGGAAAGGGAAAAAAGAACTCGTGGAGGAGCACAGTCTTGATACTTTGGATGATATTAAAAATTCAATAAACTTTATGGGACAAGAACTAGCCAAGCTATCCTACAATTATGAACAATTAATCGGCTTATTCGCGGAAGTGAAGCAACTCAAACTTCAACTAATTGAAAAGGATAAGACAATCATTGAACTTGTAAATAAAGTGGACGATATGGAGAGGATTGCTAGACAAGAAAACTTGTTGATATCGGGTTTGGAAGTTAAACCCAGGTTCTTTCCTAAATCCGAGAATGCGACGCATCAAGATCTACAATCCCTGGAAAAACAAGTGGTAACTTTTTTACAGGATAAAAACATTAATATTACCGAAGACGATTTATCAACGTGTTACACCTTGCCAAATATATCTAACAAGAGCAAACCAGCTATAGTTGTTAGATTTATTAGCAGGAAGGTTAGGAATACAGTACTGTGATAATGCAAACAAAAAAATTAAGTGGAACTCAAGTCTACATTAATGAACATTTAACAAAAAAGAATAGCCATATTGCAAGGGAAGCAAGGTTGTTAAAAAAAACAGAAAATAGTGTCGACTTGGACAAAAAATGGCAATGTTTGGATTATAGCACAAGAAGGGCAACACGCCAAAATAATAAAGGATGTGAAGGAATTGGATAAATTTGGATAATCTAAGTGAAATGGACCAAAGTATCGGTCGTGGAAGGAACATATTTGGACATGATGTTGAATGAAGATTCTGATCAAAAAATGTATGATGTCACTGACGAGATTGTAACGGAATTCTTTCCAACTGTGGATGTTTGTGACTATTATGAGGATAACAAGTTTCAGGATTTAAGTTTAATTAAGCCTGGACTATCAATAATTCATTTCAATAGCAGAAGTTTAAATGCAAACATTACTAAGATATCGGATTATTTAAAACAATTAAAATCAACTTTTACAATAATAGCATTATCAGAAACGTGGCTTAATAATGAAACTGTAAATAATGCCTACAGGTTACGAATTATATAATAGGAACAGAATTAATAGGAGAGGTGGTGGAGTGGCCCTTTTTGTAAAAAGTGATGTAAAATGTAAACTAATTGATGAAATGTCTATAGTTGATGACGAAATTGAAATGATAACTGTAGAAATTATCAATAATAACGATAAAAACATTATAATAAGTTGCGTTTATAGACCACCTGACTCTAATATTGAATCATTTACAGAGAAAATCATAGAAGTATTAGAAAATGGCTGTACTAAAACAATGTTTATTTGTGGTGATTTCAATATCGATCTGGGGAGTTTAAAAAATTCTTATAATATCAGTACTTTTGTTGATTCAATGCATACATTCAATCTTTATCCATTGATATTGAAACCTACAAGGATTACATCGCACAGTGCAACAATACTGGATAATATTTTCACAAATACTTATACTGTACTAAATACATTTTAATGACTGATCTTACCTATCATTTACCTGTTTTCACAATCTACAAAAAATATCACAGTAAAATGAACAAAATTGCTAGAAAAAGTAAAATTATAAATACATCAAAAACTGCTCTAGACAAATTAAGTGATGAATTAGCTAATCAAAATTGGGATAAAGTTTACGTGGAAGATGTAAATAAATCATACAATGACTTTATGAACATTTTGGAGACGTATTGTAAAAATTGTGTGCTAAAAATTATACTGAGAAAAAATCTATGGATCAAAAATGGATGACTAAAGGTTTGAGAAATGCATGTAAAAAGAAAAATTATTTGTATTCTATTTTTTTGAAATGTAAAACAAAAGAAGCTGAAGACAGATTTAAGAAGTACAAAAACAAACTTGTGAGAATAATAAGGAAACATAAGAAGGATTATTATAGTGGCTTATTGAATAAATGTAATGGGGATATGAGAGCAACGTGGAAGGTTGTGAATAGCGTAAAAAAACAAGTTGTACGAACAAGTAGTTTACAAAATTTTCTCATAAATTATAAGGAAACTAACGACAAAAACGAAATTGTTAATGGCTTTAATAAATACTTTGTGGATGTTGGAACAGACCTGGCTGCTACAATACCGAAAATTGACAAAGGTGTGAACTACTTAATTGAGGGTAATGTAAACAGTATGTTCTTGAAGAAAACTGATTTTGAAGAAATTATGAATATTGTAAATAAGTTTGCTGACAAGAAATCTAAGGACTGGTTGGATATGGACATGACGTTTGTGAAAAAAATAATGAGTTATGTAATTGAACCTTTCACATATATATGTAATTTGTCTCTTTCGTCCGGAGTATTTCCTGATCGCATGAAAGTGGCTAAGGTGTTGTCTCTTTTTAAAAGTGGTGCTAAAACTGAGTTCAATAATTACAGACCAATATCATTACTGCCACAATTTTCAAAGATACTGGAGAAACTGTTTGTTATCAGGATGGATCAATTTGTTGAAAAATGTAGTATTCTAACAGATAATCAATATGGATTCAGAACAGGAAATTCAACATCCATGGCTCTGATGGAGTTAATGGAATTAATAACTACATCAATGGATCATAAACAGTATGGTGGTTTTTTTTTTGTTGATTTAAAAAAAGTGTTCGATACAGTTGATCATAATATACTCCTTGACAAGTTACATGGATATGGTATTAGAGGATTGGCATTGAAATGGGTTTGTAGTTATTTGAGTGATAGGAAACAGTTTGTGCAAATGGATGAGGTGAAATCCGAGCTCAGCACTATTACATGTGGAGTTCCTCAGGGATCGATACTAGGACCAAAATTATTTCTATTATACATAAATTATTTGGTACAGGTCTCAGGACTCCTGATGTGCATTCTTTTTGCTGATGACACCACTTTTTTTTGTAGTGGTGACAATATCGAACAAACCTTGAAATTGATGATGACAAAACTTGATAAAATTCAGACTTGGTTTAAAATTAATAAATTAACGTTGAATTTGGGTAAAACTTGCTACATGATATTTAGTAATAAAAATAAATCGATTGATGTACCTTTTTTAATTGATGGATCTGAGATTCAGAGAGTTAATGAGGTGAGGTTCTTGGGTATCATCATTGATGATAAATTATCCTGGAAACAACATATAAGTTCAGTTAAAACTAAATTATCTAAGTCTATTGCAATATTTTACAGGGTTAAAGATTTATTAAATGATAAAGCACTTTATTTGTTGTATAATACATTATTTGTGCCACACTTAATTTATGGTGTTAACGTCTGGGGTACAGCGTGTAAATCATTTACAATGCCTATTTTTATATTACAGAAGAGAGTTATTAGAATTATCACCAGAAAGAATTTCCATCATCCATCAAGCATTTTGTTTTATCAAATGAAGCTGCTGAAGTTTTATGATTTAGTTGATTATAATATTTTGTTAGTTTTGTACAAAGCACAAAATAATGCACTTCCTTCAAATATTCAAAAATATTTTGTTATAAGAACGAGTAGTTATAATCTTAAGGGGATGAATCTTTTTGTTAAGCCATATTTTAGGACTAGTTCACGGGGAAGATCTACCTTAATTCGAGGAATAGGGTTATGGAATGAATTGGAATCAGACATTAAAGTGACTGATTCAATGGCTACTTTCAAAAGACTGATTAAGCTTAATTGGTTAAAATTATACATTTAAATGTGTTGGAATTTAAATGTTGTATGTGATACAGTAGGTATAAAATATATAAAATATATAATATAAAATTAAAAATGATAAATTTAGTTGTTCTTTTCTTGGAAATCATGTGAGTTGGTTGTATGAAGGGTTTATTGATGGTTGAAACTAAGTTATGGAAATCAAATGGGTTGGTTATATGAATTGTTTATTGGAGTTTAAGGGGCAGAAAAAATAAGATTTTTTTCTTCTTCTGCCGCCTTTCATTTTATATGTCTGTTTTTTTAATTTTCTTCTACTGTATGTATTATTGTTGTGTTTTTATAAAATGAATACATAAATAAATCAAATCAAATTAAACATCTTCATTTCTGCCACTACCAACTGTAGGGGCAGAAATGAAGATGTTGAGGTTGACTGGTCTCCTGTCTTTTTGTCCATGTCTCTTTCTCCAGACCATACAACATAGCTGGTCTCACCACTGTCTTGTAAACTTTTCCTTTGACCTTAACCGCCACTCTTTTGTCACAAATCTTTCCTGAAACTTTTCTCCTTCCACTCCATCCTGCCTGGACTCTATTTTTCACCTCTTTACCACACACTCTATTTTCCTGGACAGTGGACCCGAAGTACTTGAAGTCCTGCACCTTTGTGACCTCTGCTCCTTGTAGCCTCACTGTTCCACCCGCCTCCCTCTCATTTGCACACATGTACTCTGTCTTACTACGGCTGACTTTCATTCCTCTTCTTTCAAGTGCATACCTCCACCTCTCCAAGTTCTCTTCCACCTGTTCCTTGTTTTCACCACAGATCACAATGTCATCTGCAAACATCATAGTCCAGGGGATTCCTGCCTGACCATCACCACATCAAACAAGAAGGAGCTCAGAGCTGATCCTTGATGCACTTCCACCTCCACCTTGAAGCTATCTGTCACTCCTACAGCACATCTCACCACTGTCCTGTGTAGTGGGCATGACCGTGCCCGCTCTGATACACCTTTGTATTTTTGAACTGTTCCAGAGATGACCTTTACTGACGTTTATTCATAAATTTGTGATCCATCATGAACTTGAAACGTTATGTTGGCATGATTATTCCAATTTTTGGATGCTGAAGGTGATAATTTTTGGCTGAGGTGTTCAAGACAGGCAGATTCTGCATGTTTTTATCATTTGAAGCTGAGAGATTGTTATTGTTCAACTCTTTAACACGCTGTTGGAAGCTTTTAGGTGAGGTCTTGTCAGCCCGTGGTCTTTGGGGGGGTTCTGGTTCCGTCCAGTTCACGCACAGACTCCTGTACAAAGCTTTGTTGACCGCCGAGTCAAATTGCCTAAAAAGCTATTATTAGCATCTACCAGATTGCTGTGTATGGTATTTTACATTTTAGAGAAGTTCAAAAAAAGCATATTACTGTTAGAACGTGTCGGATAGTGGTTCGTGAAACCCGAATTCTGCTCCTTTAAGTGGACGGAACCGACCTGAACGCGGCTCCGACAGAGTCCGTGTCGTGTTACAGTTGACGTGTTGGTTACTGAGCGTACCTAAGTTGTGCCTGTTTTAAATGTGATTGCCATGTTTCAGAATTTTGGAAATTTAATTTGAAGCGTTTGAGTTGTGAAAGAGTCTATAAAGTTGTGTTGAGTGGTGTCAAGCTAGCGTTAGAGGCTACGTGTCTTTACATGTTGTTTATGAGCTGTGATTGGATAAAACGAGAGCTGTGAGCTGTCAATCACTCTCGTAGCGAGCGCTGATTCGCTGAAGTAGGGACGCACGCCGTTGCGACCAGCACACTTTGTCGTCATTTCCGACATTACATTGGTCGAAGGTAAGAAAACTACATTAACCATGAATGCTGGGGAATAGAACTACAAGCGCTGTGATTGATTGGTTGACGTCACGTATCTGTGTAGCGAGCTCCGCCTCGCTCAAGTACGGAAGCTGGTGACGCGTTGCGTCGACCCGCCTATTTTTTGTCGTCATTTCCAGGTGTTACACTTTGAGTGTGTAGGGATATAGCACCCTCATGTCCGTATGGGATGTGGGCCTCTCCACATCTCTCTGAAACTCTAAGTGTTACACCTTCTTGAAGCCCTCAAGGAGACGAGTGGACACTTTTATTTTTTACAATTATTATGAATTAATGGACACTAATTAATCAGATTGAACTTTCTCTTTAATGTGTGTTAATTCAGAATTGATCAACAGTATATTTTTGTCATTTAATGATGATTTTACTAAGCTGGTATATTTTAAATATGCCAAAGTTAAGAGAACATCTCAGAATGATCTTGCTCTAAACTGTCTGCTCTGTGCAGACTAACTGTCTTAAAGTTGACTGAACAATCCGTCGTATTTGTTTTGAAGTGTTTTTGGAGCGAAGGAAAAGTTCCAGACATAATTTGCTTTCTGTCTCCCGTCCTTTCTAAAAACAATGAATCTGTTCTCAAAACAAATTACATGACTTGTTCACATGCACCTGCATACTCTGACGTATGTGTTCTGTGTATTGTCTACCCTATCATCTGTCACTCAAACTCACTCACTTGCAAAGTCACACCCTCTCTAGGGGTACGACAACCAATCAGTAGGAAGTATGTGACTAAGTCACACCCCCTTCTTAAGGGACACTTCCTGTTGATTCTTTAGTGCTTTTGGAGAGAACTAACTGACAACCTGCTTCTCTCCTCGGGGAAAGCTGGAGACGCTCCGGTCATTTGTGTCAACTAGACCCACGTCTCAGCTGGAGTCACGGCAAAGCCTTGCTGTGCCTCGAAACACTCATTTCTGAAATAATTTGTTTTCAGAAGTTTTATTTTGAAAGTCAGTCAGCGCGCTTGACCTTTGTTCCCTGCCGAGGGAGGCGAGTTTCCTCGTATCGTGAATCAGCCACACACGCTGAAGTTCCAACTGGACGGCCGTTGGACAAACTCATCCACGTGTTGAGTCCAGACACTTCTCCACTCTTATCTCCAAGAGACGAACCGTCAACAGGTAACGAGTCGTGGTGTGCTTGAACGTGCGGGAGCCCAGCAATCTGCTCGGGTGGGGAAAAAGTGCCACCCTGTCTGCTCAAAATAATCAACTTCGGTTAACTTAGCTTTCACTTTATTTCTTCCTCCTATTTCTTATTTTTCATAAGCTTTTAATCTGTCAAGTAAATGTACCAACAGTTTAAGTACAAACTGTCTGTTTGTTTTTAATTTGAATTCTTGTCAACGTAGTTATTAAATCAGAGCTAATATCAATACAAATGTTTAATGTAATTTTTGTGATAGTTTCAATAAAAGGTCTATTTTCTGGTAGACCAACATAAGTTGAAGTCTCTCGTGAAATTACATTTCTGGCTAATCACATCACCGATTTATTGATTTATTCTGAAAAAGTTGAGACCCCGTGAAACTGATGGTAGGTTTGGGTAGATAAATGTCTGCTCAGACCTGCGCATCCAAACTATAGGTAAGTCAGTAAACTGACCTCGTAAGTGTTTGATTACACAAACGGCCTATAGATTCGTTACAAGTGACAGGCAGCTTACACTCACAAGACGAACGGAGGTTTCACTAAAAGTTTTCTCAAAACATCATAAAAAGTCAGCATTTTTATGGTGAAATGCCATCTTTAAAATTGTTCTGTACACAAACAAAAAACTCCTGTTTATTTTAAATAAAAAATTTAGAATAACAGAGATACAGACAAACATTTTTGCTTATTTTAAATACAAAAGAGTTTAAAATAACAAACAAAAGTACGGTTTTCTCTCCAGATAACTGCAACTGAAATACACTCTCTTGGAGCGAAATAAAACAGGATCTGCTAACATTTTAGTGTGAACATTGCATTTATTTGAAATCTTTAAAAAGGCGTTTGAGTGAAAGACAGAAAAATTAAGCGTGGTTTAATGGTAATTGTTTTAAAAGATAAGTCTATTAAGTTAATACGGCCCCAAAGGCTTTAACTTACAACATTTTTCATTGAAGGTAAAACCTAAAATAAATAAAAGGTACTAAATGAATAAAGGACTTGTTTATAGATTACAAGAATAAAACCAGAAAGCTGTTTTAGTTAAATAACTCACCGCTAAGAAAACATTTATTTGCATATACTATAATAAATACCATCTTATTGATTCAAACAAAATCAAACAAAAAGATGGCAGATATAGAGGCAGAAGATGCTGACTCATCTATAACAAATTTTGAAGTTTTAGAGCTGCTCAAAACAAAGATTCGAGTACTGTAGGACAATGCGCAATGGCTCACAACATCCCTAGAGGAAAGCACACATGCACGAGAAGAAGCTGAGAAGAAATGTACAGAGTTAAAATGTGATAAAAATGAAACCATTTTTATCACAGAGAGAATTAAAAGTTTGTATGGCTAAGCTGGCCTTTACAACAATGAAACTCCATGAAACTGTGGAGAATGAAACACGGCAGACGTTATCTAAGTCACATGATAGAAGCTTACGTGAAAATGCTCAAAAACTGGGCACAAAGTTACAAAGTGATCATAAAAAATCACAAGTACGGTGCACGGTGTTGCAAAATGAAAATGAGTGCTTACAATACAAACTCAGGATAAGCACACAAGACAAGGAATTATTTTCACGAAGGCTCACGGTGTTACAACATGATAATGAAAGGTTGCGAGCCCAACTACAAAGTTGTCAGGCGGAGCAGGCTTTGACAACAGATCAACTCTCTGTAGAGAGAAAAAGATGGTTGGATCTCAGGGAAATACAGTTTCCAATACCGCAGCCTAGATCACCAACACCGCAGCCTAGATCACCAACGCCGCGGGTTACATCACCACTACCCCCTCCCCGGAAAAAGCGGGCACTCCAACCGTACGACATACCTGGTAAGCCCTCTCAACAGGGGCAGGGACCTGCGTACTATGGACCAAAAAACCCGCCACATACGCAGATGGATGAGACTGATGATAAACCACAAACTCCTCTCTCAATGGCTGAACTACGGAATATAGCTAAAAGCATTCAAACCTTCGCTCCAGGCCCGTTGGGCTCACATGAAACCAAGATCTATCTTGATGACCTTGATTTCCAGCTTCAACGCTTCCCAGAAGCTACAGTTGATGAAAAAGTCTGTCTGGTGCATGCTTTTCATGAAGCGTCAATGAGACGCCGTTACGAAAGACTACAGTCTTTTATGTGCTGCACTGATAAAGGAGTATACTCCTTGCACGGGGCCCAATGGCATCCCAACTGCGGCTGACCTCAAGCAAGGTAGAAATGAGCACCCAAGGTCATATTATGACCGAATATTCCGTGCCTATTTCGGTGACAGATGCGAACCAGAAATGGAGGAAGAGATAGGGTTTAGATATATCTTCAGCAAAAATCTCTGCCCTGACATAAGAGAGAAAGTACATGTTAGCGCAAACTACAAAAGGAGGTCCATCGAAGAAATAAGAGAGTGTACGATAGATGTTTTTACAGGTCGCACACCAAACAAAACACCCTTTGAGGTGTGTCCGGGTGAAATGGTCAAATCCAACTCACTGGAGCTGGAAGGGGCACGGACACCGACTCCCTATCCTACAAAAGGTGAGAAAAAACAGAATGTTCGACCTAACAGACCACGTAGTGAAGGTGCCCGCTGGAACAATGACCCGAAGTGGCTCAGACAAGACCCAGAGGTCGGAAAACGATATCAAAAGGGGGGCGCACGTCCAAAAGATAAGAAAGATGGTTACAAAAGTAAACCATATAAAAAAGGGTGGTCCCAACAGGAACCCCCAAGTCAAGGACAAGCACCTCCTGCCCCTCGAACTGAACAGTCCGAGACAGGCAAAAAAATCGCAAAAGTTCCAGAAGAAAGGCCATAAACCTCTGTCCCCAGAAGAGATGGAGAACATACATCGGTTGTTAGAAAAGTGGGATAATACAAGCAATGATAACAAACCTGGAGTGATGTGTAGCACTATCATTGATAGTAAGTCACAGCACGCAAATCACGACAGTCAACAAGATACTGATGGTCAGGATGCTGACAATCAGGGTAATGACAGTCAAAACATTGACAGTCCAGAGTATGACAGTCAACAAGACGTTGACAGTGACCATGACATCATTGTCACAGACTCCGACATCCCCTCATCAAACAAAAGGGGGGAAGACTCAAACATCGACGACAGTGACCCACCACAAACTGAAAACTCAGACACGTTGGCGACTGCACTGACGGTTCAGATGAAGAAAGATTACACAGTCAGAGGTAAACGTAAACAGAAACGTTGGCCAAAACCTTTAAGGTTTCTGTGTGACTTTGTACAAAGGGGGGAGGCTATGAAAGCTTACCTGCCAATCACACTGGAAAGGGTCCTCACGCATGAAGCACTCCTGGATGGCGGAGCCAACATTACAATTATGTCAGCCAAACTGTTTGAGGAACTACGGACCGCCGCTAACGGTGTTCACAGGCAAATACCACTTGCAAAAAGTGCTATAGAACTGCAGGGTCTCGCAGAGACGAGAACAACCCTAACAACTATAGCTATGGTTAACATGCAGATTGGCAAAATGACATTATACCACCCGGTACATGTATCTACACTTGATTCATTCCCATTTCTGGTTGGCCAAGACTTTATAAACCGCTTTGAAGCAATTATAGACTATGGCCAACAGAAAATGTGGAGCACAGTGAGAAAACCCCTGCCAATAAAAGTGCCTCCTAGTTGTGATACAGACTGCCTAACCGCAGGTACCGCAAAGGACACACGGGACACCTCATCCGAGGACAAGAGCCCGGTAAGTGAACCTTCAAGAACAGGTGAGGCAGAAGAGGCCCAACAAGAAAGCCTCCTCTGCGAGCTGAAACAATCAGCACTCACTGAACACTACCTACAACAGGTAGTAAAAGGTGTCGAGATCCAGGGATCCCACACCGAAGATGCTGTACTGTCTCCTTGGACAGATAATTCAGCAATCAGCCAAGCTCTTTATGAAACCTTGGTTAAAAAACATTTGGGTCTAGAACTAACTAAGAAAGCTTTACGCTTTCATCTTGATCCCAAAAGTGAGCGGGTAATGACCGCAAATGGAGTCATTCGCCTGAACCTGTACTGGAACAAACGAGAACTGGTCCACCCGTTCCTCGTGGTCCGGAACTTACCACATGCATCCTACATAGGCTCTGACATTTTGGTAAGATTGGGTGTCCGAGTGGACACTGTCAACAATGTACTGTGGTCACTGGAAACAGACAAAATGGATTCTCCGGTGCTAAGCACAGAAAATCTCAAAGCTGGACAAACCATACCAGAAGTCTGTGAGTTTGCTTGCAACCAAACTGTCACAGTACTACCTCAGGCAATGAACCAGATGGTGGAAGTTCACATCATAGCTAATCAAGCTATTAGCCAAAAACAGGCATACTTTCAACTATCTCCCAAGTTTTCCAACTTAGGACTGTCCATTGAGACCACGAGACAAGTGAGCCTCGACTGCAGAACCACATCTGTTGCTGTGTGTAACACAGGCACAGAAGCGGTACTAATCAAGAAATACACAAAAATAGGATGGTTGATCTCCAATGATTTCCACGATTTTGAACTGAGCATTCCATTCCTGGGAGGACTCCCAGAAGACCTGGTCCCGAATGAATACATGGGGCAAGTCTTGTTCACAAAGCCAAAACAGGCCATAGCTCTCGTCTCTATCAATGAGGTCAACCAAGACATAGCCTACGGGGTCGGTCTAAACCGAGACAACGGCCTAGGCCCTCAAACCTATAGTGTCCTGCCTATAAACAGGACACAGCGTCACACAGCTATAAACAATGACACAGAAAGGGACTCATTGGAGCTCCCCAAAGAACAAGAACCCCTCTCAATTTCTTCACAGATCGAACAGGTGGTCGCCCAAGCCGACGCCCTGAAAACTGATGAAGAAAGGGACAGACTACGTCAAGTTCTCCTAAAATATGAGAAATCATTTTCAACTGATTCAATGGATTGTGGGTTGACCACGCTCCACTCAATGAGCATCCCAACCCCGCCTGAAGCTCCACCCACATTTGTCAGACAGTACAAGATTCCTCTGGCAGCACATCAACCTATCAGGGAAATCCTTGATAACCTCTTAAAGAATGGTATCATCAGATACTGTAACAGCACTTACTCTGCACCTTTATGGCCAGTGTTAAAACCAAATGGAAAGTGGAGACTTACAATTGATTACAGAAAGCTAAACAAACAAGTTCCCTTATCAAGGTGGCCAATGACCCAGCTCCAACAGGAACTGCCCAAGGTCACCAATGGTAAGTACTTCTCGACCCTCGACGTCGCCTCTGGTTTTTGGACCATCCCTGTGCGCGCCGAGGACCAGTACAAACTAGCTTTCACTTTCGGTGGCCGACAATACACCTTTACCAGGTGTCCCTTTGGCTACGCTAACTCACCTGCAGAGTTCAACATCTTCTTGAATAAAGCATGTCCAGACGCCCACGAGTGTGGGACACTGATTTACGTGGACGACATCCTTTTGAGGCAGCCAACACTAAACTCACATTTGGCTGAGATCGACCACGTTCTGAATCAACTAACAACTGCTGGTGCTAAGATATCACTGTCAAAATGCCAGTGGTGCAGAACCAAGGTGGACTACGTTGGCCTACTTGTAGGTCCAGACGGAGTACAACCACAGTTGACTCGCACCCAAGGCCTTGACAATCTCAAAGTCCCCACCAATCTCAAGAACTACAAAGTTTTCTTGGCGTGTGTAACTACTCGAACCAGTTCATAGAAAACTATGCAGACCTTGCTAAGCCACTGACTGAACTCCTTAAGAAAGACGTTCCATTTGTCTGGACTGACAAACAGCAGCAGGCAATGGACGCTCTTATAAACAGGATCAAGTCAGCCCCATGTTTAGTCTACCCAGACTACAACAAAGAGTTTTACTTGGAAGTGGGCTTCTCAGCTCATTGTATAAGTGCAGGTCTGTACCAAATACACGACAGAGACAAGCGTGTTGTGGCCTACGCCAGCAAGACGATGGCAGGCCCCGAGTTGAGATTCTCAGACTGTGAGAAAGCTCTACTGACCACAGTGTGGGCAGTAAAACATTTCTCCAGCTACATTGGTGGACAGAAAATCATTGTGGAAACACAACACCAGCCAGTGACTTTTCTTAACAGCGAACGCATCAGAGATGGTGTGGTAACAAACTCACGTGTTGCAACATGGCTCATGGCGCTTCAAAGTTTTAACCTAGACATACGTTATGGTCAAAACAAGAAGTCACATCTGGGGACGGACTTGGCAATCTGCCAAAAGTGTACACAAGATGTACCAGCCACCCAGCCGCCGGTTGAGGTAAAACCCCCAGTAACTGAAGACCCGAATCACCACTTCTTTGATGACAATATCTGCAAAGATATGACAACATTGTACGTGGATGGATCTTCATTCCTCCGCGACAAAATCTGTAGGGCAGGTGTTGGAGGGGTCCTCCTCCAAGACCAAGAACAGATAACTTTCAGCTACAAATTAGGCTCTCAGACTTCTCAGTACGCTGAGATTGCAGGAATCCTAATAGCTCTCCAGATGGTAGTAGAACGCTCCATCAAGACGCTAGTCATCTGCACTGACTCTAACTATGCTCGTTTGAGTTTCGCTTGTCACCTCGCTGTGTGGAAACAGAACGGTTTCCTAACAAGCGACAGAAAAGTGGTCAAACACAAAGAGCTTTTCATAGCATGTGATCACTTGGTGACATCACACGACTTACAGATCTACTGGAAGAAAGTTCCAGGACATTCAAGAGCGATGACAAGCACTACAATGACATTGCAGATTCTTTAGCCAAGGAAGGAGCCGACGAAGGTCAGCTATGGTCCTTCGACCCCTTCTGGTTAATCAAGACTCTGCCAACACAACCTACTGTTGAGGTTATGGCAGTCACATGTGCACAGGCCGCAGCCAGACCTGCTGACAACGTAGTCTCTGTACGACCCGCACTGACTGGCCCAGACATCATCTAACTACAGCAGTCGGATCCTGCTATCAACTCCATGATACTGTACCTGACTGATCCAGACAAAAATACTCTGTCTAAAGATGACCTGGATTCCAATCCAGACCTTAAAGTCCTCTATCAGCTGCGCAAACAGCTAAAACTAATCAAGGGCATCCTAACTTTTGCTCATGGACCAACGTCCTCACCTGTGTTCGTGGTTCCCCATGACCAAAGGGGGGTGATGTTAGTTCATGCCCATGATCTCCTGTCCACAGGACACAAAGGAGATAAATCCACGCTGATGGCATTAAAACAAATTGCCTATTGGCCTGGAATGAAAAAGGATGTCAAGGATTACATTGAAGGATGCGTGGTCTGCGTCCAGTTTCAGCCAACCAGACCACTTCACAGAGCACCACTGCAAAGCAGAGTCATTGCATTCCCATGGTCTGACCTCCAGATCGACTGGGTTGGACCACTCACCAAGAGCTCTAGAGGAAATAAATATTTTCTCACGGTAACCTGTGCATTTACCAAATGGGTAGAATGCCTACCAGCTCCTAACGACACAGCACAAACCACTGCTATGTTGTTAATGAATCATATATTCTCAAGGTTTGGACTTCCCCTTAGGGTGAACTCAGACCAAGGTACACACTTCACAGGTGAAGTGATGAAAGAACTGTGGAAGACGCTAGGCGTCAAGGCCAACTTTCATGTCGGCTACCACCCACAGGCTTCAGGCCAAGTAGAGAGAGCAAACAGAACTGTGGTGAGTATTTTGAAGAAATACGTGGCTGCAAACCACAAGGACTGGGACGTGAAACTCCCTCTGGTCCTCATGGCCATAAGAGCCACTCCACACACATCAACTGGCATCTCTCCCTTCGAGATGATGACCGGTCGACAAATGACTCTCCCTCTGTGAGAGGGATAACATGTTGTTATCAGTCCAAATCGAACCGAGCGTACAAGCTCAGAACTTTGTTTATTCCTTTCTGGAATAAGTTATCTTGAAGTCAACCAGGAGCTGACCCTTTTTCTGATGATCGACGCGGATCCCAGGAGACGTTGAAACGTAAACGAATAACCAGCTCAGATGTACTGGCCCCCGCAAGGAACCCGTGCATCTGAAAAGCTACAAGGTCTTCTCTTACCGAGCTGTCGTCAAAAGGTAAAGAGCTGTTTACAAACGTACCTGGATTTAGCAGAAGTCGGATGGAAAGTGTCATCTGGTTAAACTCAAGATAAATAACTTCCTTCTTAACCTCTCCCTATATTCCTCTGAAATCTCCCCAATCTCCATTCTAGCTGGTAACTATATTTAAGCTAAAGAGCCACAGACTAAGTATATTGACAACCTGTATTTATGTCTGTTGTTACAATTTAAATGTGCTGACGTGTTAAATTGCAAGAAAGTGAAATCATGTCAATCAAGTGTAATGGTGTTAATTTTGTTGATTTATTTTAAATAAATGGTAGTGTCTTTGACATACCAAACTAAGTTAACGTCTCTGTCACTTAATGGCTTTATTTATTTATCCATCATAAAGATCACAGAAATATTGGGTAAACTGAAAAAGAAAAGAATCCGTGAAATTACTATTCAATCTGAATAAGTAAATAATTATGGTAAAGAGGTCAGCTTAATACTGACCCCCCCCTAAAATCCTTTACATCTGGGTGGCACCGTACGTGTTTAAAACACAATCTGGTAACACCCTCATATATCCTATACCTGCTGTCCTCATACATGTCCTGTACCAGTCTAACATACTTTTCTGCCACTCCAGATTTCTTCATGCAATACCACACCTCCTCTCTTGGCACCCTGTCATATGCTTTTTCTAAATCCACAAAGACACAATGGAGTTCTTTCTGACACTCTCTGTACGGTACTTCTCCATCAGTATTCTCAAAGCAAAGATGGCATCTATGGTGCTCTTTCTTTGCATGAAACCATACTGCTTTTCACAGATAGTCACTTCTTGTCTAAGTCTTGCTTCCACAACTCTCTCCCAGATCTTCATTGTGTGACTCATCAACTTAATTCTCCTGTAGCTGCTACAACTCTTTACATCACACTTGTTCTTAAAAATGGGCATCAGCACACTTCTTCTCCATTCCTCAGGCATTTTCTCACCCTCAAATATGCCATTGAATGTTTAAGTCAAAAATCTCAGCACCATATCTCCTAAACATTTCCATACCTCAACTAAGTATGTCTTCAGGTCCTATGGTCTTATCCTTTTTCATTTGTTTCAAAGCTTTCCAAACTTCACCCTCACTAATCTTTTCCACTTCCTGGTCCACATTTCTATGACCTCTACTCTTCTATCCCTTCAGTTTCTTCAATCATTAGTGCATCAATGTACTCCTTCCATCTTCCCGTCACACTGTCCTAACTTGTTAGAACATTACCATTCCTATCTTTAATAAGCCTAATATTGCACATCCTTTCCAGCCTGATCCCTCTGTCTAGCCAATCGGTACAAGTCCTTCATGCCCTTTTTAGTGTCCAGCATCCCATACAACATATGCCTTGGCTACTTCTCTCTTTGCTCTACGTCCCATCTCCTTATATTCCTGTCTCCTCTCTTCAGTCCTCTCACTGTCATATTTCTTCTTGGCTAACCTCTTTCTTTGAACGTGTATGTACTGCACTTCACTATTCCACCACCAGGTGTCCTTATTATCCATTCTCTGTCTAGATGAGACACCAGGTACCTTCCTACCTGTCTCTCTAATTACTGTTGCTGTAGTAGCCCAGTCATTTGGAAGCTCTTTCTTACCACCCAGAGCCTTTGACAGCTCCTCTCTGAATTTCTCACAACATTCTTCCTTCTTCAGCTTCCACCATTTGGTCTTCTTCTCTGGTTTTACTCTTTTTCTCTTCTTCACAACAGTCATTCTACACACAACCATCCGATGCTGTCTGGCCACGCAGATAGCATCTGCCACAACCTTATAGTCTCCAATCTCCCTCAGGTTTCCTCTTCTACACAGAATGTAGTCGACCTGCATACTCCTTCCTCCACTCTTATAGGTCACTCTATGTTCCTCCTTCTTTTGGAAATAGGTGTTGACTACAGCCATTTCCATTCTCTTGGTAAAATACACCACCATCGGTCTTTCCTGGTTTCTTTCCTTGACACCAAACCTACCCATCACTTCCTCATCCCCTCTGTTTCCTTCACCAACATGTCCATTCAGGTCTGCTCCAATCACCTCTCTCTCCTTCCTGGGAATACTCTCTATCACTTCATCCAGATCCTTCCAAAATGTATCTTTCTCCTCCCCATCACATCCAACCTGTGGAGCATAACCAATGACAACATTTAACATCAGACCTTCTACTTCTACCTTCAGGCACATCACCCTATCTGACACACTTTTCACCTCTACTACTTTCTTTGCCAACTCCTCCTTCAGGATCACCCCTACTACATTTCTCTTTCTATCCACACCATGGTAAAACAGTTTAAACTCTGCTCCAATGCTACAGGCCTTGCTGTCCTTCCATTTGGTCTCTTGGACACATAAAACATCTACCTTCCTTTCGGCATCATGTCAGCCAGATCTCTACTTTTGCCTGTCATTGTCCCCACATTTAGCGTTGCAACCCTCAGTCCCACATGCTTAACTTTCCACTTCTCCCTCCTTCTCCTGACACATTTCCCTCCTCATGGTCTTAGACAAAATGTTGACAGAAGAAAAATTACAAACTATATACCTTGAATATGTTGATGAAGTAAAAAAAAACATAGTACTACATTTTGACAGAGCTATATAAACGTTGCTGTCAATGTGGGTCATTTTACCCAGAATTTATATAGAAAATACTGCCTAAGATATTTAAATCTGTCCATGTGCTGTACTGTAACAACAATCATCAGTCATACATACTCATCACATGAATCCTCTTCCTCCTTGGCTTGTTGTTCCTCATCCAATCCGGTTATCTGTCCACACTTCAATTGCCTAATGCCCAACAACACTTTTGTCAGCCGACGTCATTAATAAATGTCAATTTGTCAATGTAGAAATATATTATTTGGTTCTTTAACACCTTCCGTTTTTTTTCCCACTCCACTTTGATGACTTCGCTTCATCTTTCTCCTGTCTTATCCCACTTCTCACTCAAGCGCACTGCATTTCCTGAATCTTTTATGTGACAATATGAAATAGTCTATTTTAGTTTGTGGACATGGGGGAGCAGAAGTCCATTATGCAGTGTTTCTTGTTACAGTTTTGATTGTGATTATAATAATTATATTTCAAACATACATTAATAAAGCAGGGGCAATGTTAGGTGGGTGGGCCACCAGTGGGACCTGTTACTGGTTGGGGGCCCCAAGCAGTTGTCTATATGATAAATATAAGTATTTGTAAAGTTTGCAGATGATACAGCGGTGGTGGGATGAATCACAAACAACAATGAGTCCGGCTATAGGCAGGAGGTGGAACACCTGGAGAGCTAGTCCAGGAAGAACAACCTTCACATCAAAGTGAAGAAGATGAAGGAGATGGTTGTGGACTTCAGACGGAAAAAACACCCCCCACCCCCACCCACTTTGACACATCTGGCTGTACATCTTCAGCTGATCAACTTTTGGGCCAACACCATTCAAGATGGCAAACACTGCCATTTAAACTTAGAAAATACAAAAAATAGCTATACAGTAAGTCCTGGCTACTTTGCAGTTTTACTTTCGCAGACTCGCTCTTTCAAGGTTTTTCAAAGTAACATTGGACATGACACACAATTGGCTGATGGATGAGCAGGTATTGTTTATTTAAAATAAATTATTTTAAATGATTTA
The DNA here is from genome assembly GCA_038048925.1 of Garcialebias charrua. Taxonomy (NCBI): domain Eukaryota; kingdom Metazoa; phylum Chordata; class Actinopteri; order Cyprinodontiformes; family Rivulidae; genus Garcialebias; species Garcialebias charrua. The sequence goes on from JBBPBX010025864.1 coordinate 36,613, forward strand.
GCACCTGCTTAATCATTAGGTGCAGGGAGAAGCTCCTTCCTGCAGCCTGTCATGATCTCCGCACTCTGCCACTCCCAATGGAGTGACAGATACAACCACATTGCTGCTACTGGACAAAAACTTGATTAGTTAGATTGTAAACAGTCTGTTGCTGCTTATTGTTCTGGTTCTGACTGTTATTGTATTTATTAAGATTTGTATTATTGTTCATATAGTTTATTTATTGTAGAGTGCTGTTTATTTAAAATATCATCCAAATGGGTCACTTTTATTTATTACTACAATACAATACAAATAATTTTTTGCATATTTTCAAAATAAACATTTTGTAAGTCTTTATTTTGTCCAAAAAAATATTTTTTGTATATATATATATATATATAAATGTACTGTGTATCTTCTTCTTCTTCTTTCGGCTTTTCCCTTTTCAGGGGTCGCCACAGCGAGTCATCCTCCTCCACCTCACTCTGTCCTCTGCATCCTCTGTCCTCACTCCAACTACCTCCATGTCCTCTCTAACTGCATCCATATATCTCCTCTTTGGCCTTCCTCTGTGTCTTTTTCCTGGCAGCTGCATTTCTAACATCCTTCTACCAATATACCCACTGTCCCTCCTCTGGACATGTCCAAACCATCTCAGTCTGGCCTCCCTAACTTTATCTCCCAGTTGTTCAACATGTGCTGTACCTCTGATTATCTCATTCCTGATCTTATCCATCCTTGTCACTCCTAAGGAGAACCTCAGCATCTTCATTTCTGCTACTTCCAGTTCTTTCTCCTGTCTTTTTGTCCATGTCTCTGTCTCCAGACCATACAACATAGCTGGTCTCACCACTGTCTTGTAAACTTTTCCTTTGACCTTTGCTGACACCTTTTTGTCACAAATCACTCCTGAAACTTTTCTCCATCCACTCCATCCTGCCTGGACTCTCTTCTTCACCTCTTTACCACATTCCCCATTTTCCTGGACAGTGGACCCCAAGTACTTGAAGTCCTGCACCTTTGTGACCTCTGCTCCTTGTAGCCTCACTGTTCCACTGGCCTCCCTCTCATTCACACACATGTACTCTGTCTTACTACGGCTGACTTTCATTCCTCTTCTTTCAAGTGAATACCTCCACCTCTCCAAGTTCTCTTCCACCTGTTCCCTGTTCTCACCACATATCACAATGTCATCTGCAAACATCATAGTCCATGGGGATTCCTGCCTGACCTCATCTGTTAGTCGGTCCATCACCAGAGCAAACAAGAAGGGGCTCAGAGCCGATCCTTGATGCAATCCCACCTCCACCTTGAAGCTATCTGTCACTCCTACAGCAAATCTCACCACTGTCCCACTGTCTTCATACATGTCCTGCTGTCCTCATACATGTCCTGCTGTCCTCATACATGTCCCACTGTCTTCATACATGTCCTGCTGTCCTCGTACATGTCCTGCTGTCTTCATACATGTCCTGTACCAGTCTAACATACATACTTTTCTGCCACTCCAGATTTCCTCATGCAATACCACACCTCCTCGCTTGGCACCCTGTCATGTGCTTTTTATAAATCCACAAACACACAATGGAGTTCTTTCTGACCCTCTCTGTACTTCTCTATCAACATCCTCAAAGCAAAGATGGCATCTGTGGTGCTCTTTCTTGGCATGAAACCATACTGCTGCTCACAGATAGTCACCTCTTGTCTAAGCCTTCCTTCCACAACTCTCTCCCAGATCTTCATCGTGTGGCTCATCAACTTAATTCCCCTGTAGATGCTACAACTCTGTACATCACCAGCCACTAGGGAACACAAGCCAGTGTATCTCTTGCGCCGGTCCCAAGCCCGGGAAAACGGTGAGGGTTGTGTCAGGAATAGCATCCGATGTAAAACACTTGCCAAAACCATAATGCGAGAACTGTATATATACATACATATATATATATATATA
>JBBPBX010025865.1:0-12153 GCA_038048925.1 Garcialebias charrua
TTGTTCCACATATAATTTATTGTATTGATATCTGGGGTAAAGCATGTAAAACATTTACGGAACCTGTTTTTTTGTTACAGAAAAGAGCTATAAGAATAATTACCAGAAAAAAATATTGTCACCCATCTAGCACATTGTTTCACCAATTGAAGTTGTTAAAGTTCAGTGACTTGGTGGATTATAATATTTTGTCAGTCATGTATAGAGCTCATAAAGAAGAATTACCATTTAATATCCAAATACTTTTTGTTAAACGTCAAAGCTGTTATAATCTAAAGGGAGAAGACATTTTTGTTAAACCTAAATACAGAACCAGAGGGGTCCGTCAACCTCAATGAATCGGTTTGTGGAATGATTTGGATACTGTAATTAAAAATGCCAAATCATTATTTACATTTAAGAATTTAATCAAATCTAAATTATTACAAAATATGAATTAGTTTTCACGTGTTATTTTGCAATTTGATAATTATGAGTTTTTTTATTCTGTTACTTGTTGATGATTTTATTTTGTTTGAACTGATTGTTTGAAATAGGGGGCATATATAATAAGTTTTTTTTTTCATTCTGCCACCCTTCATTTTATTTCTTGATATGTGTGATTGTTTTTGTTGTATGTTGTTAAGGGGCAGATATAATAAGATTTCATCTTCTTTCTGCTCCTTTCATTTTATCCTACTTGTATTCTTGTATCTGATAAAACTGTCTTGTATTGTTCTTTTAAAATGAATGAATAAACATCAAATCAAATCAAATCAAATGAACAAGTCAGGTGCACTTCCTGTATAAAATCTCGAACTTTCTCGCGAGATCTTGGACGACGTTTCGACACTCGCTCGTGCCCTACAGCTCAAGTTACTCCTACAGCTGGTTAATAGTCAATGTAGCGGAGTCTTTACAGTAAAACAGCTAGCTGCCCTAAATAAACGAGCTAGCCTGGTTGAAGCTAATGATTTATTTTGTGTGCTTGTCTTCGTGCTAATGTGTTCAGTTTTTCCACCATCTAAACAAGTCATAGGAACCGACACTGGTGCTCCTTCCTGCACTGACTCAACGAAGGTAAAGTTCCTTCATTTACGTTTTACTTTGCGTTAAACGAGGAGGCTGCTGTGGTGGTCGTTGTCCGGTGTTTACCTTATATCTAACGGCTTAATGGCGCCCCCTGCTGGCCAGTTTGCAGAAGACAGCTGGAGGCCGTTTTACGTGACGGGGGACTTGTTCTCGTGCCCCGCGGATGATGCCCTGGCCCACTGCATTAGTGAGGACTACCGCATGGGGGCAGGCATAGCGATCATGTTCAAGCAGAGGTTTGGAGGGGTGTCAGAGCTGAAGGAGCAAAGTGAGTCAGTCTGGTCATTCAGAACTCATCACTAATAATAATTATACATATTCAAAAAGTTTGAATCTCTTGTTACTGACAAGTGTCGTCACCTGTTTGTCTGAACAGAGAAGTTGTGTGGACAGTGTGCTGTACTGAAGCGTGGCAGACGTTTTGTCTACTATCTGGTAAATCTGTCATCAGCATCGTCATACAACAGACAAACACAAGGTACTTTATTCAGTCTTGTATGTGTCGGTCACTTTCTAACGTTTTTCTCAGATTACAAAGAAAAAAGCCACCCAGAGACCCACCTACAACAGCCTGCAACAGAGTCTGGAAGACATGAAGTCGCACTGTGTAGAAAACGGAGTGACGAGGATATCCATGCCTCGGTTTGTTTATCTATTTGATTCACTGTGGAACATGTATCAAATGCTTAAGCTAAGAAATTGCACTAATGTCTCTAATTAAACAGCATGCTTGCCTCTTTCTTTTTCTCAGCATTGGGTGTGGACTGGACAGACTGGAGTGGTCCAAAGTGTTGGTGATACTGGAGCAGGTCTTCAAACACACAAACATCTCCTTCACAGTCTACAGCCTCCCTGAGAAGGCAGAGACCACAGTGATGAGGGAAAACATGCGCTAATGATGCTCACTCTGTACCGTGTTTATTTACTTTTCACTGCTGTTCCTACATGTTGGTTTTTTTTCCCCAGTGGGAAAATTATTTAATGAATTATTTCCAAATAAAATGTTCATTAAAATGATGATTAAAAAAAGTTACAAAATAGAGTGTGAGTTAATGACTAAAAGATGTAGCCTACATAACTTTAATAATTAATAAGATGAGACCTTCATTACTGTGTACATTAGTTTCTTTTTACCATGTTTATTATTTTACACAATGTTAAAGACAAATTTTCCTATAAAAGTAAAAATTTAGTTTTAAACAAAGATCCTGACTGTTTGTGCTCGAAGTGTGTGTGAGTGAAAACTCCCAGCTACCACAACAGCTGAATTGAGCATGTCTGTAAAATGACTGTTAAAGCCCTTTTTGTGTTTGTTGTCGTCGGCTGTAGTGGCCATCTCGAATTGGGTTGAAAGCAAAAGTTAATCAGTTGTAAAATCAGAGAGTTTGATTTATTTTTTCCCAGTGAGATATTTTGTGAACAGCCACACAAAGGCAATTACCCTGATCATCCGTCTTTCAATGCAGCGGGTGATAACTAATCGCTAATTGAAAGTAATGCGGTGTTTTAAAAGTTTGAAGTAATCTTTGGAGGGATTCTGCAAGCTTGACTCAAGCTTTATGTGGAAATGCTCCTCGTTGTTTTTTACAGACACCTCTCTGAGCCGCTGTTTCACAGCTGTCTTCAGTCCTAATGCATTTTAAACAGATTAAAGCTAGGGTATGCAACATTGTAATGTAGTCTGTAACTTTTCAAACAATGTATTTTTAACATATTTCTTCACTCTGTCACTATCTACTGACAGACTGATGTTAGACAAAGTAATTCTGAAAAAAATTATAGTCCCCTTGCTTCTCTATCAGCATTTATAAAAACACGAGTGACCCGGACAATGACCAGCCAATAAAAACAGAGTTGTTTGTCACGCCCCAACCCACGCCCCCGCCTGTCCCAGCCCCAGCGCCGTGCACGTTCTCATTCAAAGGATTGCAAAGCGATGCAGGACTGATTTTTATGTGACACAAATGTATTAAATATCCCTTCTTCATCCCAGAGCTGGACTTTTATTTAGTTTTTTTGCCAAAAGTCAAGTGATCGCTTCATCCTCCACTCACAGGAATGAGGAAATGGATTTGTCACGACTCACGAGCGAATTAAATCATGTCCAAATTGGCTGGTGATGCTCTGCTGATTACAGGGTCTTTTTGTGTTGTTGGACGAGTGATTCATGGTTTTATTATATTTTTTAAACAGTTATATTATCATATAAACACAGAACTTCGCAGCGCAGAGACAGGACATGGAGTGGGGGCGGAGCATTCCAGACATTCCAAACCTGCGCTGACAGACATGAGGAAATCACGAGCGAATTAAATCATGTCCAACGTTGCTTCGTGAACCTCTGCTGATTTCTGCTGGTTTTTGTGTTGTTGGACAAGTGCTCCATGGTTTTATAATATTTTTAAAAGGTTTTATTAACATATAATCACAGAACTTTGCAGCGCAGACAGGACATGTAGTGGGGGCGGAGCATTCCAAACCTGCACTGACAGAAAGAGGAAGTCACGAGCGAATTAAATCATGTCCAACGTTGTTTCTTGAAGCTCTGATAATTTCTGCTGGGTTTTGTGTTGTTGGACAAGTGCTCTATGGTTTTATTATATTTTTTAAAGGTTTTTATAACATATAATCACAGAATATTGAAGCGCTCCGAGCAGACACACAGCAGGGGGCGGAGCAGAACTCAAGTTCAGCAGAGAACGGACTGTGGCTCCCCCTCTGAGATATATATAGCTCTGAGGGGGAGGTAGCTGGTAAGGTCTATTCAGGGGTTCTGGAGAGGAGGGTCCGTCGGATAGTCGAACCTCGGATTCAGGAGGAGCAGTGTGGTTTTCGTGCTGGTCGTGGAACACTGGACCAGCTCTACACCCTCAACAGGGTCCTGGAGGGCGCGTGGGAGTTTGCCCAACCAGTTTACATGTGCTTTGTGGACTTGGAAAAGGCATTCGACCGCGTCCCTCGGGGGGTTCTGTGGGGGGTACTCCGGGAGTATGGGGTACCAGGCCCATTGATATGGGCTGTTAGGTCCCTGTACGACCGGTGTCAGAGCTTGGTCCGCATTGCCGGCAGTAAGTCAGGCTCGTTTCCAGTGAGAGTTGGACTCCGCCAAGGTTGCCCTTTGTCACCGATTCTGTTCATAACTTTTATGGACAGAATTTCTAGGCGCAGCCAAGGTGTTGAGAGGATCCGTTTTGGTGACCTTAGAATCGCTTCTCTGTTTTTTGCAGATGATGTGGTCCTATTGGCTTCATCAGATCGTGATCTACAGCTTTCGCTGGAGCGGTTTGCAGCCGAGTGTGATGCGGCCGGGATGAGGATCAGTTCCTCCAAATCCGAGGCCATGGTCTTGAGCCGGAAAAGGGTAGCATGCCCTCTCCGGGTCGGGGAGGAGGTCCTGCCCCAAGTGGAGGAGTTTAAGTATCTCGGGTCTTGTTCACGAATGAGGGAAAACTGGAGCGTGAGATCGATAGGCGGATAGGTGCAGCGTCCGCAGTGAAGCGGGCGCTGTACCGGTCTGTCGTGGTGAAGAGAGAGCTGAGTCAAAAGGCAAAGCTCTCAATTTACCGATCGATCTACGTTCCCACCCTCATCTATGGTCATGAGCTTTGGGTTGTGACCGAAAGAACGAGATCTCGGATACAAGCGGCTGAAATGAGTTTTCTCCGCAGGGTGGCTGGACTCTCCCTTAGAGATAGGGTGAGAAGCTCAGTCATCCGGGAGGGACTCGGAGTAGAGCCGCTGCTTCTCCACATCGAGAGGAGCCAGTTGAGGTGGCTCGGGCATCTGGTTAGGATGCCTCCTGGACGCCTCCCTGGTGAGGTGTTCCGGGCATGTCCCACCGGGAGGAGACCCAGAGGAAGACCCAGGACACGCTGGAGGGACTATGTTTCTCGGCTGGCCTGGGAACGCCTTGGGATTCCCCCAGAGGAGCTGCTCCAAGTGGCTGGGGAGAGGGAAGTCTGGGCCTCCCTACTTAAGCTGCTACCCCCGCGACCCGACCCCGGATAAGCGGACGAACATGGATGGATGGATGGATGGGGAGGTAGCAGAATGCTTTTCTGCGCTGAAAATATTTCTAAGTCCCAGAGTGTTACAGAAATCGCAGACCATACCTTTAAAGGGGCAATTTAGCAATTTGGAAACGGAAACAATTGCACCAGAATGTATTTTTACTGTAAAATCTGGAATTATAAAACAAGGCTTTATGGGAATAGATCTAGTTTGCCAAATATATTATGGCATTTTATTGTTTGTGTTTATGATTTTTTTTAGAAGTGTGTGCATTTGAAACGTGAAACCTCAACTTCAGCCCTGGTGACAGTCATGTCTCAGAACGTCTGTGTTTTTACTGTTTACACTGAACAGACTCCCAGATTCTTTAGCATGAAAGGATTTCCACATGATGACGCTGACGTCAACATGTTTTACCGCAGGCAGAGTCAGCGCCTGATTCTACAGCTGGGAGCTGTGGCCAAAATAATTCTCGTTTATTCAATGTCAGATAAGTTTTCTCCTCATGGTTTTAGGCCCTGTTTACACGACAACAATCCAATGAAAACAGACCCCCCCCCATTTCTATTAACACATTTACATAAAACGTTCTAGTTACAATCTCTGTTTACACAACAACGTTACAAGTGGAAAAGGTGTAATTCCCTCGCCACGCCACTAGAAAGCGCTGTTCTTTGAAACTTGAAACTATCTAATGTAATCAGTAATAATCAGATGTATTTTGGACCCAGGTTAACAGAGATGGCATAACAGGTTTCTCTGATGATAACAGACACAACGGCTTGTGACAAATCCAAAGCGTTGGCTGTTTTTTTAATTCTTCCCTCGTCACTTAAAGTGTACAGGCCACCTTTTTTTAAAACATCAACCGGCGATCTCATGGTTGTCTGTTCCCCCTCGATGTTCCCCCTCGGGCGAAGTTCCTCACTCAAAGCAACAAGGGATGGTCGACAAACAAACGTTCTCCCTCCATTCTTTCTCATTGACTTCATTGTTTACAAAGTTATCCCACCACTGGCTTGTCCTCCCTGGTTGCATCCAGTAGCACCTCCTCGCCATGTTTCTTCTTCGCATACATCTGTTAAGTAACAGAGTGGAGCTGTATGAGATCCATCTTCAATCATTTAAGAAAATGAGCACGGTGTTGGAGAGCCGTTAGATTTATGAGGTAGAAGAACAAACAATACACTGGTATCTGCCATTGTCGATAGTTTCTTCTGTGGATTGTAGGAAGCTGGTATGTTTTGCGTTGTATTGTACTTGCGACAGGGATTCCCTGACAGAAAATATATATTTCTTCTGTTTACACGACAACGGACACCGTGACGTTTTGAACCATTGCACTTTGGAGCCCGTTCTCAGCTCGTGCCATTATCAGAGAAAATATTTGCTGTTTTGAGGCTGTGGTGGCCGTCAGAGTACAATTTACGTCAGCATTTTGACACCAAACACAGAGCTAAGTATGCCAAAGTGAGTCTTCAACCATAATGTTTTTTTGAGTTTATTATAATTAAATGTCTTATTATATTTTCCTGATGCATGCTCAATAATCCAGGTAGAAAAATCTAAAAAAGCTAAGTCTGGTCCTCTGGACATTCAAAAAACAAAACAAAGCAAAAAAAATTGTAGAAACGTTTCGTCTTTCGTCCGAAAGACTTCCTCAGTCTGAGATGGTGTATTCAGCTCAGTCTTATAAATAGCACCTTCTCACAGTGGATCAACCAGTTGGCTGATGAGAGACGAAACCAGCTGCTCACATGATTAAGGAGGACCATCAGCCTAACGATGGATTGTTAGCACCCTGATGGTTGTTTGCTATTCACAGAGGGCTGAGTGATACTAACAGCATTGTAAGAGGGGGACAGTTGAACCCGGAGGCCTCAACCTCTGTTTAATGATGGACGGTTACTTTTCACTAAGATGGCCTCCTTTAATAATAATAATAATGAATTTAATTTGTAACACACTTTTCATTAACACTAATCTCAAAGTGCTACAAAGTGCAACTAAAATCAAAGATCAAATAAAAACAAGTGATAAAATCAAGTAAAATCAAAGATGAAATAACAAAAATCAATAAAATCAATTAAAAACAGTAATAATATAAATTAAGATCAGAGGTAAAATCATGTGGAGGCAGAGTAGGCTTGCTTAAAAAGAAAAGTCTTTAAGCCTTTTTTAAAGTCAACCAGTGACTGTGGAGCTCTCAGATAGTCAGGGAGGGAGTTCCAGAGGCGGGGGGCAGCCACACAGAATGCTCGGTCTCCCATGGTCCTTAATTTGGTTTGTGGAATGTGAAGGAGATTACTGTTCTGTGATCGTAGAGACCGGGTGGATGAATATGGAGCAAGAATGTCCTTTAGATAATCTGGTGAAGTTCCGTGTAAGCATTGATGTGTAATGAGAGCAGTTTTGTACTGAATTCTGTAGGTGACAGGAAGCCAATGGAGGTTATGGAGAATGGGTGTAATATGTTCAAATTTACGAACTCTCAATAAAATCCTTGCTGCACTGTTTTGAATATATTGAAGCTTCTGAAGGTATTTACCAGGGATTCCAATAAACAGGGAGTTGCAGTAGTCGAGCCTGGAGGAGACAAAAGCATGGACGAGCTTCTCAGCATCAGGAAAAATCAGAGATGGGCGAAGTCTGGAGATGTTTCGAAGATGGAAGAAGCAGGTTTTAAACAGATGCTTAATGTGATTTTCAAATGTAAGATGAGAGTCCAGTTTTATTCCGAGATTTGTAACAGAGGTGGAGAGGGGGATGTCTTGTCCAGAGAAGGAGATTGTTTTTATAGTTGATGTTTGTAGTTGGTGAGGGGGGCTTTACTCCTCTCTCAAACCATCATTCCTCACTATCAAGGATGTGAACATCTTCATCCCTGAAAGAGTGACTGCTGGTCTGGAGATGAGTGTAGACGCACATCAGTCCTTAGCTGAAGACGCAGGTCGTTAGCTCTTGACCAAACGTACCCAGCTCTTTGGGAAAGGTTCACATCTCTTTGAAGTTCCCAGCAAACTCTGAAGCGTTCTCGCACAGTTAGAACTTAAAAAGCAGGAACAAAGAGAGGAGTGCACTTGCCTTATCAGGCCCAAGGTTACAGCCAGAGCAGAGGGAGATTTGTTTAGGAAAAGACAGAGAAGCTGGAGCCTTGTTCATGAAAAACAACGGATTAAACTGTCTTCTTATTTCTAAACAAAACAGTCGGGTCTCTGTGACCCGAGATTTCCCTTTAACACAGCAGTGAACACAGTTTAACTCTTAAAGAATAACACAGCTTAAAAGCACACATCATGAAAATGACAAAAGTTATTCTTTTGATCACATCAGCCTAAAATCAAAGATAGAAATAGTCTCTTTTGGTGACTATATTTATCAGATTACAGCTTAATGAATGATTTTGTAGTAAATGTCTTGCTTTACTGAGAGGTCAGTAAAGGTCATCACTGGACAGTTCAAAAGTACACAGGTGTCTTAAAAGTGGACAAGGTCATGCCCACTACACANTCATCTTTCAGAATAGTTTTAAGGGTGTCAGGTAGGACTCCACATAACTATTATACATATTTATATACACTTTTTTAATAAGTTGAAAATATTTTCTTAAATTGTCATTTTATTATGTTCAGAAATTCCAGTGATCATATTTTTAATAAAGGAAGGGATTACCTTTGACTTTCAAAGTTGATTTTTAATATAAGGAAAATATTGTTAAAATAATTTTGGACTTGGGTTGACAGCTGTAAATCTCAAGGCCTTCAGTACCTTCAGAGAAGGTCTAAGAATTCCACACGTGTTACATTTAAATGTCCATTTAATATTTGTTTTTTACATATACAATGTAGTTTCTTAAACTTTTTTAAGCCTTTTTTTCTGAATTTCTTTGAGCCACTTTGCAGGTTGAGCAAAACATTTTTTAACTTGTGAATAAATAGTTATCTGATCCGATTCTCTAATTTTTGCATCTCCAGGCTGAAAACATGCTTGAAGGAGCATTCTTGTTTGTTAGGACTTCACTGTCAAGAGAAAAGTTTAAGTAATTATATGTGCAGATTGCATGAAAGCATGTTATATCCAAGCTGAAGGCCCAGTTCTAAAAGCCATGGTGTGTTACTGCTCCTTAATCGATAAATTACAAAAATAATAACAATCATTTGTTAAAAAATAGTTCTCTAATGTGAAGTACATCTGTATATATTTGTTTGATGGATTATAAAACAAGTAAATAATTATAATTTGTAATAGCACTTAAATAGTCAATTTAGTTTCCAACTCACCAAACATACGGTACATGTTTTTGGACTGAAGGAAGAAACCAGAGTGCCTGGACAAATCCTACATGTGCACGGAAATAACATGCAAACTTCACACAGAAAACCCCTAAACAAGTCTTAAAATGTGTAGTGGGCATGACCTTGTCCACTTTTAAGACACCTGTGTACTTTTGAACTGTCCAGTGATGACCTTTACTGACCTCTCAGTAAAGCAAGACATTTACTACAAAATCATTCATTAAGCTGTAATCTGATAAATATAGTCACCAAAAGAGACTATTTCTATCTTTGATTTTAGGCTGATGTGATCAAAAGAATAACTTTTGTCATTTTCATGATGTGTGCTTTTAAGCTGTGTTATTCTTTAAGAGTTAAACTGTGTTCACTGCTGTGTTAAAGGGAAATCTCGGGTCACAGAGACCCGACTGTTTTGTTTAGAAATAAGAAGACAGTTTAATCCGTTGTTTTTCATGAACAAGGCTCCAGCTTTCTCTGTCTGTTCCTAAACATTTCCCTCTGCTGCTGGCTGTAACCTTGGGCCTGATAAGGCAAGTTCACTCCTCTCTTTGTTCCTGCTTTTTAAGTTCTAACTGTGCGAGAACGCTTCAGAGTTTGCTGGGAGCTTCGAAAGAGATGTGAACCTTCCCAAAGGGCTGTGGTACGCTTGGTCAAGAGCTAACGACCTTCGTCATCCAGCTGGGACTGATAACATGTTGTTATGGGTCCACTTTTAAGGAGCAGAGCTCTCAAACTTTGTTATTCCTTCCTGGAATAAATTATCTTGAGCCAAGAAACCACGACTGTCACGGCTTCTGCCGACGAAAGCGAGTATCACCGACACCGACAAGGTAAACACGTCTGGAGTCCAGCTTGGACTTGCGGGACCGACGACTCGTCAGTCCAAGGCTGACCACAGCTCTTTGCCAGAACCAAGGCGGACGTCTTAAGGTAAAGGAGCAGCTGTTTGCTTACTGGAGGTGTGATGATATCTTAGCTGGACGCGTACGGAAGAGTGTCATCTGGTTTCATAAATGCAAGATAAACTTCCTCTCTTAACCTCCCAATTCTTCTTAAATCTTTCCTCCTATTATTTCCCCTCTCAATCTAAGCTGGAAACTAATTAAGCTGAAGAGCCCACAGACTAAATATGTTAACATCCAATATTGAAGTCTGTTGTGTTAAGTTTAAGTGTGCTGACGTATTAATTTGAAAAAGTGAAATCATGTCAATCAAGTGTAATGGTGTTAATTTAGTTGATTTATTTTAAATAAATGATAGTGTCTCTTTGACATATCAAACTAAGTTAACGTCTTTGTCACTTAATGGCTTTGTGTATTTATCCATCATAAAGATCACAGAAATATTGGGTAAACTGAAAAAGAACAGAATCCGTGAATTTACTATTCAATCTGAATAAGTAAATTAATTAAGGTAAAGAGGTCAGTATTAATATTGACCTCCTCATAACCCCTTACAAATGTGACGAGGCAGTCAGTGCTAACCACTAGACCGAGTTCATTCAATCTGAAAGTCCTGGATGAACCTGCGTTTTGGAGGACCTGCAGTGAAAATTTGGACACTTTAGCAAACTATGGATATCATTACAAAGTCATTGGTGAAATAAATATGTCAGTAAAGTAAACCAAGCATTTGTCAGTTATTGTGAAAAATGCATGCATTATTACTCTTCTATATGAAGTTATTCTATCTACTGCATGACCAAACCATTCGTCAACATCTTCTGAGAGGCTGTGATCTGTAAACGTGTTTTATTCAGTCAAATTGATTTAACCAACCATCAAATCAGCAGTAGCTCCTAACTGGACCAATTTTCCACTTAAGATGAAAGTCCAGTAGTCGACTTAAATGCGTGTTACTTTGTGTCCCGTAACTTGAATATGGCCAACATATGACATATTTGATCACATGTGAAACTGCATTATTGATCATTAATCAAGATAACCTCAGATTAATTAGTAGTGCTTCAAAAAGTTTAGAGTTCTCTGAGGCAGTTTTTACAATTTAACGTGATGCTCCTGGATAGGAGGCCAAATAAACTTTGTGGGGGTGCACATTCTGGTTCAGGACACATTAAAGTTGAAGGAAGAACAAGATCATTGTCAGGTGGATAATAATAGGTGGCTGCCTTCAGACAGTCCCCAATTAGACTTGAAAACTTTATAAAGTATGTTTTTCTAATCAGATGATCACTCTCATGTGACATCATCTTCTTTTGAATTCCTTTGTACTGGCAACAGCTTCTACAGATTGACTTCAATTGAAAGTTTGAGCTCAGATTAGCAGCAGCAGTTTCAGCAGCAGATTTACTGCAGTTCCCTCTGCTCTGTTTGATTAAAGAGCTCCCATAGAACCACCGGAGAACCATAAGTGGAACAAATGCGTATAGTCACACAGGCTGGTGTATGCTGCACTACCAAAGAACAAATGAAAACCACTGCAAAACAAGGATGGATAATTGCACAGCATCACTGTTTTCACATTGAACTGTTGTGGAATTAGAGGCGCACAAAGTCCACCTTTACTGTATTTGTAAACCAAAAGTTGCCAGAGTGCAAATAGCGGTGGATCTGGGGGTCTTCCCCCAGAACATTTTGAATAAAGTAACCATTTTCTGCATTCTGGTGTATTTTAACGGGTTGTTATACATCTATATTTACCTACATTTGTAATCTCTTGATTCAAAAAATATTTTAGAGAGCAACAAGAAGTAGCCTGACCAACAGCTCACTCCTTGTATGAATAGAGCACACCGCTGCACACCTCTCAAGCATCA
>JBBPBX010025865.1:14125-38545 GCA_038048925.1 Garcialebias charrua
TGCAGCTCTCCTTCATGTGTAACTCAAATAGAAAACATCACTTTGGTGCACAACAAAATTAGATTTACTGGAGAAAAACAAATTCAAAGGGAAAAAAAACTGCTATTTTACATTAATTTACCCTTCTGCATAGGTTGCCACAGTGAGCAAACGTGCATGGAAGCTTTAGCAGTTGTTTTATGCAGGACGCCTTTCTAGATGCAACGTGGGCTCAAAACCTGCAGTCTCAAGACCGTGGCACAGACCACCGAGCTACTGCAGCCTTGCGTTAAATATGTAAAGTTATACTCTCTGTATGTTTGGTTCATTTTTTTTTATTGACTAGTCACAATATCTTCTCAGGAGATAACAAAAAAAACATATTTTATCATAACATTTATATTTAGCAGAATTGAGTTCAGTCAGAGGGCAGCACGGTGGCTGTTGGTAAGGCTGCTACTTCTCAACGAGAAGGGCCTTTCTGGGTGGAATTTGCATGTTCTCTCTGTGCATGTGTGGGTTTTCTCCAGGTACTCCAGTCAGCGCCGGCCCAAGGCATAAGTGAAGTACGCGGCCGCTTGGGGCCCCAGGGCCACAAGGGGGCCCCCAAAGGGGAGCTGAGTTTTGTGTTTTTTTTGTTGTTGTTGTTTTGTTTTATTATATGATTCTATTACACACAACTTCATCATAAAGTTCAGATTTTTATTTTCATAATGATATATATATATATATATAACATATATATCATATATTTGTGTGTATATGTATATTTGAATATGTAGAAATCACTCTATGGAAAGAAAGAAATGACCGGTCGTCTTGAGGACCCCCCCTTAGTGGGACCCCAGTAGAGCACGTTTCACAGGTTTCTCAGACTCCTTGCCGCAATGTGAAGTACGCATGCAGCTAATTAAGCACCTGACACGTAACTAACGCTAGATAATGTCGCAAAAAAGGGCATATATCCTTCAGGGGCTGAAAAAAGGAAGAGGAAAAAAGATGATGAAGAAGAGAAAAAACGGCAAGATAAAGGTATGTTTGTACAAAGTACATCTCTTTTATCAAAAAATATTTGTGCAGCTGCTAAATAGCTGGCTAGCACTACCATGTTTGTACTTGTTAATAACTGAGTTTTAATTTTATGTGAGTTGATTGGCACTATATCTTTTTTTTTGTTGGCTCAAAACAGCGTTTTTGCTAATGCTTGATAGCAATAATTAAAACTTCACAATACATAACATTTGCTAGTCAAATGTTTTACATCAGGCTATATTGATTTAACAGCTTAGCTATGCTTGAGTTGGCAATATGTTGTGGACTGTTGAGCATGATAATTTATGTGACTAAAATAAACAATTTTTTACACAAACTTATGTTATGTGAAATTCTGCAGGAGCACTGTTAAAATATTTTGTCAGCGAGAGTCCACATTACCAGGCTCAGCTGTGGGCAGAGCATCAGGTAAGAGAAAGACTCACCATACAGCATACAATTAATTTTTATTCATTATTACACTCCAGAGTCTGTAATGAAAGTATGCAAGGAATGTGTGTGCATATGTATGTATTTCATCTTATGTTCATCTTCGTCATCTTCAGAGCTAAGTGTAGCACCTCATCCTCTGTGCCCACTACAATCACTTCTGATCTACCTGGTAAGTTAACTGCATAACATCCTTTTTATAACTCCTAGACAACTAACTCATAATTTTTTTTATTTACAACGTAAGCAGAAAATAGAAGACTTTGGAGGAACAAATACTGTTTAAACATGTCTGAAGAAAATTTCAGTTTTACTGGCTGATTTGTTTTATTACTACTGTACAAGCAAAAAAGCAAAGTATGAAAGTATTTTTATACTTTTTCATAAAAAAGTGAACAACATAATTACAAGTATGATGTGACATCTAACATAACTACATTTTTTGTTATTTTCATCTTAGGTCCATCTCCATCCTCTGCAGAGCTAAGTCTAGCATCCTCTATGACCGCAGTCTCATCTGTGTCTGCAACTACTGCTGAACTACCTGGTAAGCAAAACCTCTTTCATAAAATTGTTTAACCATCTTGAGATATAATTCCAATATTATTTCTAAAATCAGACACTTAGACAACCAAATTATTTAAAAATATTTAAAATACATTTCAGTTGGTGTACTGGCAGATTCCTTTTTATTATAAGCAAAAACACACTGGTATAAGAATAGTTGAACTTTTTATTAAAAAAGTAAGCAACATAATTGTAAATGTGATATGACATCTAACATAATTTTTTTTTGTTTTCATCTTAGGTCCATCTCCGTCCTCTGCAGAGCTAAGTCTAGCAACCCCATGTGCCCACTGTCTCATCTGTGTCTGCAACTGCAGATGATCTACCTGGTAAGTTAACAGCAAAACATCTTCTATAATTCCTCTTTGTGCTCCAGATCATTTTCAGATTAACAGTTATGTACATCGCAAACATTTTCTGCCCTTTTATGTTATTATTAATCATCATCTTTCTTTTGTCTCTTTCTCAGAAGCTTCCACATCAAAGTCCGAGCCACACCAAGGATCATCAGCTCTGCCAATGGACCCAGCTGAGTGGCCATCTTTCCTCTCAGATGTAAACAGGACTGAGCAGGTGATGAGAGGACCACTGCCTATTAAGGATACCTTTTCCTTCCCCAAAAGGCATGATGGGCAAAGTTTTTTATTCATTTTTATTTTTAGAAAGTTTGATTTTACCAGTTTATTCATAGGCAGTTTTATCAATACATTCTGCCATGTCTGGCCTTCTGAGGACATTCATGAACTTGATGTGGTCCAAAATTAAAATAAGTTTGACACCCCTGCAATAAATTGCATATATACATTAAAAAGGACTGTCAGAGTTGCAATATGTTTTATCAGGTGGGGGAATGATAAAACCATCTGACCGTTGATTGCAGTAATTCACATTATTAGTAGAAACAGAGGGCCCCCATCCAAATTTCGCTTAGGGCCCCAAAGAGGCTTGGGCCGGCCCTGACTCCAGTTTCCTCCCACAGACTAAAAAACATGTATGTTAGACTGATTGGTAACTCTAAATTGTCTCTAGGTGTGAGTGAGAGAGAGAATGGTTGTTTGTTTCATCTGTCTCTGTGTCCCTGTGATGGACTGGAGACCTGTCCAGGGTGTTCCCCGCCTCTTGCACAGTGATGGCTGGATATGGACACTAGTGACCCGAAAAGGAAGAAGCAGGTAAAGATAATGGATGGATGGATGGATGGATGGATGGATGGATGGATGGTCAGCCAGCTCTGTACACCAGTCTACATTCTGTATCTCTACACTCACTTTAAATAATAATAATAATAATAATGTCTATTCCTGTCATCTGCGTATGTTTCCCATACACAGACGAAATTCGTCTCTGCATTTAACCCAACCACCTACCAGGTGGTGCAGTGAGCAGCCCGAAAGCGCCCGGGGAGCTGGAGAAATAGGTGTGCACTCATAGACACCCCAAGCTGGGTAGTGGCCGGGGCGCGAACCCGCGACCTTCGGATCCGTAGTCAAAAGCCCTGCCACTAGACCATCTTGGCTCCAAGCTGCTATATGTAACTTTTCTAACAATATATTTTTAACATATTTCTTCACTCTGTCACTATCTCCTGACAGACTGATGTTAGACAAAGTAATCTCTGAAAAAAACTATAGTCCCCTTGCTTCTCCAGGTGTTACTAAAAGCATTTCTAAAAACCCACAGTGACCCGCCGTTAACCAGCCAATAAAAACAGAGTTTTTAACCAGCCAATAAAAACAGAGTTTTTAACCAGCCAATAAAAACAGAGTTTTTAACCAGCCAATAAAAACAGAGCTTCTCACGCTCCTAACCCACGCCCCCGCCTGTCCCAGCCCCAGCGGCCGCGCACGTTCTCGTTCAAAGGATTGCAAAGCGATGCAAAACTGTTTTGTATGTGACACAAATGTATTAAATTCCCCTTCTTCATCCCTGATCTGGACTTTTCTTTTGTTTTTTTGCCAAAAGTCAAGTGATCGCTTCCTCCTCCGCTGAGTCCATGACTGAAATGAGGAAATGAATGAATTTGTCACGAGCGAATTAAACTCGGGTTCAACGTGGCTGCGCGAGGCTCTGCAGATTTCATGGTGTTCTGGTGTGCTGGACCAGCGCTCCATGTTTTTATTTTATTTTTTAGAACGTTTTATTAACATATAAACACAGAAATTTGCAGCGGCTGCGACAGGACATGAAGTGGAGGCGGAGTTAAGGAAGCTGAGCTGAATTACAGCGAGAGCGAGGGGGAGCAGAGCCATATATGGCTCTGAGGGGGAGGGACCAGAAACGTGTCTCTGTTCAAAATTTTCCTAAGTTCCAGCGTGTTCCAGAAATTACATATAGCAGCTTTAAACTTATGTTTGACACAAAGACAAAGAATTACTTTCACATTTGCACATGATTAACTAAAGTGTGGATGCTGGTTTCTACTTGTGCCATAAAAATAGATTTTATTGTCAAAAGGCTACATGAGGTTCATGTCTGTTAAACAGAAGCAACAACATGAGCAAAAACAAACCATAAATTGATCATGAGCATTGCTTTGTAATAGTTTTTTTGGGGGGTTGTACAAAAATATACCAAACTAAAAAGCAGTTGCAGAGCAGTAACCCTTTTAATCAAGTCTCATTTCAGACACCTGAGTTATTCTGTTCCCTTCACACGCCTGCTCAAGGTTCTGCCAACACTGTGGTTCACAGGAGCACTTGTTGCCATCCTACAACAAGCTTACGCTGTGTAGAACAAGAACATGAGAGACGAAGACCAAATGTTCAAACATTAAGACTTTATCAGACAGAAGAAAACCTCAACAACTCTGTGGATGTGCACTCTGAGGGACAGAGATGATGCACACACAATCAATCTTCTTCAGCATCCTGAATGACCCTGCAGTTAGAACATCAAATCCAAGTCAGTTCAGTTTATTTATAGAGCTCCAAGTCATCTCAGGCACTGTACAGAAACATTCACATCCATAAAAAGTAAGTGAATCACTTGATTTATATGGAGGTGATGGAGGTGTGACAACGTGCAGGCTGAACACTGCTGGTGCGTCTGACCTGCAGCTGGTGTCAGACTAAATGAAGTCCAGTTTCACAGCTGCTGACATATTTTTTATTTTAAAAAAATAGTGTTGGACTTCTGTGATTCTGAATTAGAAAAAAAAAGATTTGTTTGAGGAAAATAAATTTGTGAAGAGCATAGACACAGGGTTCACCACTGGTGCCCCCAAGGACCATTTGAGGTGCCCGAGGACCTGTTCTAAAAATAGCACAACTCACTACAGTACTAAGCTGCATTTAAAATTTAATTTTATTCAGTTGTTGTTCTTTTTTTTTTTGTATTTATATATATTTTTAAATGTCTATCTAAAAATATGTTCTTGAAAATATGTTTATTATACATTGTTTTCAATTTACGCTTTGTTATTTCCAAAGAGTTTATCAAACTGGTGCTCTTTGTATGACTCTGACGAAGCAGCTCTCAGTTTCAAAAAGGTTGGAGACCCCTGACATAGAACAACAGACGGAGCGTGTGACTAAAAATCCCAGCAACAAAAAAAGGTGAGAAAATAAAACTTTCTTTTTTGTTGCATGTAAAACATGCAACTGACTATTTTTTTTAAATCTTGTCCTAATTTTCACGTGCAGAGCTTGCAACACGCTAATCTTACGAAGTGTTCACAACCATTTAACAACTTTTTACACAGAACCCTCCAGCTCACTCTGCTTGAAGTCAGACCCCTAAACATCTCGTGCACCTTGAACAAATCCCCTCATTGCACCTGACTGACAAGTCGTGTTATGATGCATAACAATGAGAGATTCAATTCAATTCATTTATATAGCACCTCGTAACCATTTCCATTAAAAGACTTGAACAATAACACAGACTTCCAGCCACACACCCTGCAGGCAGCTCAGTCTGCACCTTATGGGGCTATACCTTATTGCATTATGCAACACTTTAACAGGCTTAGCTCCATGCTGCTCTGCAGGGGGGTGCACTCAGATGACTCACTTCATTAAGTCTACCTTCCACAGAGCTTTACCTGCTGAAAGGTGAACTTTTCACCTGAGCACTGACCTCACATACAGCATCTATTATTAGGGGTGGGGGATAAATGAGTTGTTTACATGGTTTGTTTTAAATGTCTGACACGTTGCTGTCTGCTTACATCTTCAGTCAACACCTGCTGGGATAATAAAGTCACTAAAAGAGTCGGCTAAAATAAAACAGCCGAGGTGCGCCTTTAATGAAACTTACAGTAAAAGTACAGAAAAGAGAAGCAGCAGTTCTGTTGTTACAAACTCATTTGATGTGGATCCCCCCCACACGTAAAGCCGCACATCATCCCGGGGGGGTGGACTATGTTTAAAGCCAGCAGCAGCTGAAACACCAGTTCTCCCAGCAAACATTAAACACGTCACAGCTTTATAAGGAAGCGACCGGAAACAACGAGCCCGCCGCTGTCCATGGTACTTACTGTAAGGGGTGGGGGTGCGCGCGTGCTGGGGGGTCCCGGCAGACAGAGATGCTCGTCCACACCGTGAAGCCTGCTGACTGTCTGAAGAGGAGGCAGGTTTCCTCAGCAGGGCGCACGCAGAGGTGCACATGCACAGTCACTTGACCTTCAGAAAGTACCATCGGTGAGAGGAGCGGAGGGGGAGGAGCGGACCGTACCAAGAGGAAGGTCCCAGCCAAGCCGGGGGTGGGGGGGGGAGCCGTCATCCGAGGATGAGCAAGCAGGGATGAGACTGACTCAGAGACTGCAGGGAGAGAAACAAACATCTGATGTGCAATAAGAATAAGAGTAATCAAAGGTCGGATTTAATTAGAGCTGATGGGAATGATTGATTAGAGAAAAGATGTCAGACTCTCAGGGCCGGTTCTAGAATCAGAATCAGAAAAGCTTTCAAAGAAACTGAGACGTCTATTTTCTAAACACAACGTCCCAGTGGCTTTTAAACCCCAAAATACATTACGGCAAAGACTGGTTCATCCCAAAGATCCAGTCCCCTGGCACAAACAGAGTAATATTGTGTACAGGTAGTCCCCGATTTACGAGCGCTCTGATCTACGAGGTTCCGGACTTACGAGCTGGCGAATTATTGGAAAAAACGCAAAAAATACTGAGTTTTCCTGTGTTTTTTCACCACAGTTCGTTAGCTAAACATGTGGACACACGTTTCCGATCATTTTTATGCACTCATAAGCAGTTTTTCGATGAAAAACGAGTGTTCGTAGTCGCGCTAGCAAAACCGTTCCAATTTACGAGCGAAATTCCGGACTTACGAGAAGCGTGGCGGCCGTTCCAAATTACGAGATTTCCGGTTTACGAGCGCCTCGTTGTAACGGATCTCGCTCGTAAATCGGGGACTACCTGTATGTTGTTCAGTGTCAGGAGGGCTGTGATCAGTCTTATATCGGGGAAACTAAACAGCCACTGGCCAAAAGGATGGCCCAGCACAGAAGATCAACATCATCAGGTCAGGACTCTGTGGTCTACACTCATCTCCAGGCCAGCGGTCACTCTTTCAGGGATGAAGATGTTCACATCCTTGATAGAGAGGAACGATGGTTTGAGAGAGGAGTAAAGGAGGCCATCTTTGTGAAAAGAAACCGTCCATCATTAAACAGAGGTGGAGGCCTCCGGGTTCAACTGTCCCCCTCTTACAATGCTGTTATTGCTAGTATCACTCAGCCCTCTGTGAATAGCAAACAACCATCAGGGTGCTAACGATCCATCGTTAGGCTGATGGTCCTCCTTGATCATGTGAGCAGCTGGTTGATCCACTGTGAGAGGGTGCTATTTATAAGACTGAGCTGAATACAGCAGCTCAGACTGAGGAAGTCTTTTGGACGAAAGACAAAACGTTTCTACAATTATTTTTGCTAAGTTTTTTTTTTTTTTTATGTCCAGAGGACCAGACTTAGCTTTTTTAGATTTTTCTACCTGGATTATTGAGCATGCATCAGGGCAGAACAAGCTTTATTATCACTGTACCGAGATACAGTGAAATGATGTTCGTACCGTCGTCCGATAGATGGGCAGAGTGCACGGTGCTGCTGCTGAAAAGTGTGACCCCTTACTCTTTTTCAGAATACTTTTGGATGGAAAAAGGTTAGTATAGATAGTGGTATTACAAAAAATATCTCTTCACATCTTGTCCGGTCAGGACACAATTTGAGACATCAAAAACTCTACCAGCAAGCACATTTAGAAACACATTACATATGCATTAGACGTCAGGACATTGAGATTTGTCCATGAGTGTTTTTCAGGAAGGCCACAATTCTGATGCCTCTTACCCACTGTCCCCTTTGTCGAGCGGCCGAAGCGGCCGGTTTACATTCAAAGTCTATGGAGGAGACGCGTGGAGTCACGGCGAACAAGGAAGCGGCGCGATTCAAGTGATCGAAGCGGCGCGGGGGCAGCCTGCACACGCACGCGCGCGTCGCCGTCGAGCCGCCGACGTCCCAAATGTTGATCTCTGGCGGCTCGACGCATCCGGCAAACAGTCGGGAGAGCCTCGCTATCTGATTACACAACCACAACGGGACTTTTTTCGGACTTTTTAAACTCACCGGATCGAGCCTCCAGGAATTGGAACCAAACTCCGGTAAGAAACGTGGCATTTTTACAGTTGCTGCTGACAGGCTGCTGTCCTCTCCAGTGTAGATCACCCCAAACATAAAAAAAAGTTTTAATCTCATCGAAGACCGTCGGAGGTGCAGTTAAAACAACAACTGAACCCGGAAAACAAGCCAGAGACCCCTCCCTCTGCTACCCCCTAGTGTACGTCATCAGACGGTGTTCAGTGGTTCAGTGGGACCGTGACCAGCGGCCAAAAGGGGACGGCAGGCGCGTTTCGAGTAGTGCAGTGGGTACGAGGCATAATAAGCCTGCACAGAAGTTCTCAGGGGCAGTAGGGGTTGTGATAGCCAAAGCTTTTGCCCCTAGTTACCCATGTCCCAGGAGAAATTTGATAGTCGGCTCATATCCGAGGCCAAACGGGGGAGTCAGATTCAAACAAGCCACAGTTGTTGATTTTCTTCAGGCAGACTGTTTTTCCTCGTCAGCCTTGCAGTCCAAAATGGCCTAATTTATGGGTATCCACTCTACTGATCCGTGTTATGGGCCTCCTTCAAGGTTTATTCCAACATGCTGCCTGCAATTCTCACAAACCGCCTCCATCTTAAAGTTTAGCTTGGAAATTAGCTGATTTTGAGCACGAACCAAACCTTCACACTGCCTCTGAAGCTTTGTCATGGCCAAAACTGCTGCCTATGTCTTCTTCAAAAGTCAATAAAACTGAAAAATAAAAGCTAAATGAAAGTTAAAGATAAAAGCAGAACCCCTGTTATCATAAATCCAAATATATAAATGTCTTCAGCATCCTCCTGAGACAAGACTCAGAGGCACATCAGCTACCAAACTCCCCACGGATCTCTGACATACCCCACAGTGTGAGTCTCAACCAGACAAGAGGGTTCTCCAGGACACTGTCATTTTGTTGAAAAGATTTTGTCAAATGCGTTGAAAGTCCATCTCACCAAATCCATAACCTTAATTTTCGTCTGGAGATGTGTACCAGGAGCTTCAAACACACAAAGAGCACAGCAGGAGGACGGAAAACAGGGGAGGGAGGGCAGGAGCGTCCACCTTGAGCGAGCGCCAGAGCAGAAATGAATGTGAATTGTGAATATGATAACATATTTAATATATTAATGCATGATCATGTATAAAATATATAAATAATATGATAAAATGAATTGAATAATGAATTCTAGGCATGGTTACATGAGGGGGCAGGCAGAAATGTGAAGGGGACATCATCAACCATACACATTGTGCTCCAGCATATTCACTGTTGTTGACTTGTATTTTTTTCATGGGACTGGGGTAATAGCTAAAAGCTTAAAAAAAAGATTAAGAACAGTGACGATGAAAAGACGCATTTCATTTAAAGGTGTAAGTTTATGGAACAATCTTGACAGTGAGATAAAACAATCTAAATATTTTTTCTGAATTCAAAAGAAAATCGAAAATCATTATGATGGAGCAGTATGACGTTGAATAAGCTGATGTTTTGTTATGTATTTTTTATTTGTTTGTTTTTTGTGTGTATTTTTTATGTCTAAAGGTCTGAGCTAAATAGCTAATTTTCTTTTTATGTGAATGGAGCAGTCATAAGTTTATACTTCTTTCTGATCCTTTTCATTCATGATTTATTTTAATTGTTACATGAATAATTCATATTTATTATTGAGTGAATTAAATAAAATGAAAATGAAATGAAATAACATAAACTATGCCCAACACCACAAAAATTGATTGTGCTTCATCAGGACTCTACCCTAAGACCTGTCCAGCTTGGGTGACCCACCTGAAGCAAAGCTCCTGCTGGTATAGTTCTTAATGTCACTGAGGCACACAAACCCCCTGAGCACAATGAGGTGTAAGTAAGACAACAAAACAACAATTATCCACAAAAAGAGCACAAGGCAAACACACTCAACCTCCGTCCACAATCCTGCAAAGCACATGACAGAACACAGCAACGAAACATACATGCATAAAGACTAACAATATTCATGACCTAGCAGTAGATTTCTATAAATACACATACCCATACCTACAAATATATATACAGTATACATACATATACATTTATATTCATTCATATACCCATCTACATATCTGCATATATCTACATATACATCCCTGCATCCATTTGTGTGTGGTTGTGAGCATGCATAAGTGAATAAGGTTCCTCCAATAGAACATTTAGTAGCGACTGTGAAGCATCAGAGATCCGTCCCCCCAAAGCCCGAGGCAGACGAAGGAGCGATCAAAGCCCAAGACGCCAGGAAGGACCCCGAGCCCAGAGTCCCCAGGGCCACCCGAACAGGACGAGCCACTCGCCCACTCCCCAGATCCGACCAAGGGGAAGAACCGGACGAACCCCACCAGCGACCACACACAATGACCCCCCGGGGTCAACCGCGACAAATTCACAGGCCCCCGCCGGAGCCCGCTGCACCGACGTAGCCCCAGGGCCGGTCACCGAGGCCCGGGCACCGGGGACGCCCACCCCTCAGGCCCAGACCCGACAGGACCAGAGGACAAGAGCCCCACCAGGCAGCCACCAGGCCGAGCCGACAAACGCCCAAGCGCCCAACCCCAGATAGTGAGGGCCCCAAGCACGCCCGCAGGCAAAGGAACACCCACCAGGGGGCCACGTGGCAGGAGCGCGACACTAAGTAGCCTCAGATGTATCAGAGAGGGGGCAGTCCAAGTCCCAGCCTGACACTTAAACATTCATACACAGACACACTCATTCAGACCCACCCTCATCCTCACCCTTACTCACAGAAAGACAAACAATAACGACACGTTCCATTCATAATCCCGATGCATACTCTATACCCCCTAGGTCCAAGACATGTACCTGCCCCCTACATGGGGCAGCCCACATCCAAACCCAGGAGGTAGGCCCATTCATTCTGGGGTCGGAGAGTAGCAGACATCCAAGATCCGGCCCAACCCGTGCCCTGCCGACAGGACAGGACAGGACACCCGAGCCCAAGCAGCCCCAGAGGGAGCGCACCGCCAGCTCCTCCCATGGCGAATCCCCAGGCCCCGAACCCCCCACATCTCAGGACAACCCCTGACGGCCCACCCCCAGAATCCACGCCAGGCAACCAGGGGGGTAAGAGAAAAAAATAAAAAATAAATAATATATATATATATAAATAAATACACAAATAAATAAAATTGAAATTAACAAATCAAGACCCCGACACACACACCCCCGTCCCCAAATGTACTGTTGGTGAGTGTTGTTCTAAAGTGTACTTAAAAAGGAAAGAGAAGGAGCAAAGGCTGGCATTGTACCAGTTTCCCCTCCACTCCAACTCTAACCCAGGCCCTTATTGTCTAAATGCATAATGTTGAGTGAGCATAGGCATGGGGGAGAGAGTGATGTCATCCCGCCACCCATAGCCATAGTGCTCATTCTATTCCCTATATGTGACTTTTATGAGGATGTTTATGAATGAATGTCTAAAGTCCATCCCGGTCACTCAGGTCTGCTGACCAGCTGCTCCTGGTCATTCCACGGAGTAAGAGGAAGCTTCGAGGAGACAGGGCCTTCTCTGTTGGTGGCCCCGAGTTATGGAATGCTCTGCCTTTACACATTCGACAGGCTCCCACACTGTCCATTTTTAAAACCCGTTTAAAAACGCATTTATACTCATTGGCCTTCAACCCAACTGAGACTTGATTTTACTTCATTTTTATTGATTTTATCTGTTTAACTTGTCATTTTATTGTATTTTAAAGGGAAATTTTAGTTCACTGTGTATTAGTTTGGTGGTTCTGTTTTTATGCTTTTTTAATCTTGTTTGTAGCTAGTGTCCAGCGCTTTGTTTCAGCTGTGGCTGTGTTAAAGCGCTTTACAAATAAAGTTGATGATGATGATAAAGTGTATATAAAATTGAGTCCCAGGTGGTTCTGAACAACAGAGATGTAAAACCGTTGTAGCACACCCGAGACTCAAATTCCTTACATGTATTAATTTAAGATGAAGAGGGCGGAGGTGCGTGGTGAGGGATGGGGAAAAAATATCTGCAGGAACAATGCTCCCGCAGCGAGTCAGCTCCCCCGCTGACCCTGCGTAACCCCCCCCCAGCTCGCCAAGGTCCACCCAAGGAGCGAGGCAAAAGAAACACCTCTCCGACCGCCAGGCCATTGAGTCAAGACCAGAGAGGGACACGGTCCCGAGGGCCGCCAACAGCAGAACCAACAGCCCACACCCACCAGGGCCGCCACGACCCCTGCGAACCGCAGTCAGCCCGCCGCCCAAGAAGACACAAAATCCCACATGGACGACACGGCCAAGAGCGCCCGCCCAACTGCCGACAGAGCCAGGAAGCACCGAGAACAGGCCCCAACCAGGGCCCGCACACCGGCCAAGCATAGTCCAAGACCATCATCAAGGACATCCACTTAGTCCCCACCCCAGAAGAAATACTACACCCACCCTTCATATTAACAACTTTCAGAACACATAACACATTAGACACCCAGGCTGGGTTTACCCGCCCCCTCCCATTGGCCACCAGTCACGCCCCCAGACACCCAACCCCCCAGCACATGAACCCCCAACCCACCAGCGAGCCGAGGGCCCCCGGCCAGAGCCGGGCACCAGAGCGCCAGCCAGCCCATAGCCCGGCGACCCGCCCGCCAGAGCTCAAGACCCCCGACCCCCACCAGGCCCAAGCCCGGGGACGACACGCCCCCAGAATCCCAAGCTCCCGGCGCCCACCCCGAAACCACCCCAGCACAGCCGGGTCACCGACCGGCGACCCATGACCGCCGCCGCCGACCACCAGAGGGCCCGCATGCCGCCCCGGCAGACATCCCCCAGAACCCCCCCGGTCCTCCCCAGGTCAAAGGCAGGGTCCTCCCCGCCCAAGCAGCCCCAACCCCCCCGGCGCCCTAAACCCCAACCCCCCCCCACCAGCCCCAATGCCCCACAAGGCCAGATCCCAGACCCCCCACCCTCACTACGTAACGGAGCCGATCAAAGAATGCCAAATAGATTGATCCGATGTGTCGGCAGATGCTGTTTCAAGACTAATATGATCTAACAGAAGATTTTTATACTGATTAATGCTAAGATTATTTTTATTTTTCCAATTTACGAGTATGGTTTTCTTTGCGATGCATAAGGCAGTGAAAAGCATACAGGATGTATTTTTTCTAGTATAACATCTTCAAAGATAAGCAAACAGATGGAGAGAGTGGGATATTAAATTTCAAACATTTAGACAAGTCTTCACATACCTGTACCCAGAACCTCTGAACGGGTGGACAGAACCAGAGTGCGTGAATATAATCATCAGGTATATTACTTATGCACTGTGAGCAATTGTTAGATGGTGTAAAGCCCATCTTAAACATTCGCTGACCTGTATAATGTACTCTATAGAGAACCTTATATTGTATTAATTGTAAATTGGAGATTCTAGTCAATTTAAAAGTATTTGAACATACTTGAGACCAAATTTTTTGTTCAAAGTTGATTGATAAATCTGACTCCCATTTTTCAACAGGTAGTGCTATCGAGTCATCGATTCTAGACAATTTTTTGTATATTTTAGATAATAATTTGGGTGGTTGAAAATTAATAAACTCTAACACACATGTTGGTGTTTCCAACAATGTTTTATTAAGCTTAAATTTCTTTTTTACAATAGACTTAATTTGTTGGTATTGTAGGAAATATTTATTATCAATGTCATATTGTATTATTAATTTATTGAATGGAATAAAGTCTATACCCTCAAATATGTGTTCCAGACACTCAATTCCTTTCATTCTCCAACCTGGGAAATTTAACATATTATTTTCTTGCTGTATGTCAGGGTTATTCCAGAGAGGCGTATGTCTACATGGGAACAGTGAAGACTTTGTCATTTTCAGATACTCCCACCATGCTGTCAGAGATGAGCTAATATTGATACTTTTGAAGCAGAGATGTTTTTTTAAATCTGTACTAATAAATGGTAGATCCGAAATCCTAATATTATTACATAAAGTTTGTTCTATATCTATCCAAGTTTCATCTAGTGCATTCGGTTTTAACCACTTTAATATATATTGTAACCTGTTGGCTAAATAGTAGTAATGAAAGTTTGGAAGTTCTAATCCTCCGGTATCTTTAGATTTCTGTAATGTTTTTAAACTAATACGTGGAGTTTTATTTTTCCAAAGGAATTTAGATATATAAGAGTCCAGGGACTTAAACCATTCAGTTGAAGGTTTATTTGGAATCATTGAGAATAAATAATTTATTCTTGGCAGCACCATCATTTTTACTGAGGCAACTCTTCCCATAAGAGATATGGGTAGAGATCTCCATCTAGTAAGATTGTATTCAATTTTCTTTAATAATGGGATATGATTCAATTTTATTAAGTTTTCCAATTTAGGAGAGATATTAACACCCAAATATGTAATGTTACCTGATTGTTTTGTCCAATTTATAGAATAATCAGAAACTTTTGAGAACGAGTTTATTAATTTGATAACATTAGATATTGAATTTCCTGAGTTCTCAAGAAAAAGTAAAACATCATCAGCATAAAGACTATTTTATGTTCCAAGTTTCTACACTTTAATAATAATAATAATAAATAATTCAATTTATAACGCGCTTTTCATTAGTGAAAATCTCAAAGCGCTACACACATTGAATGCTACACACATTCATACACCGGTAGCGGCAGACTACCATGCAAGGTGCTTTCCAGTCCTACCGGGAGCAACTCGGGGTTAAGTGTCTTGCCCAAGGACACAACAACACATGGTGTGGGGAACCGGGATTCGAACCGCCAACCTTCCGATCGGGGGACAACTGCCATTACCACTACACCACGGCCGCCACTTTATGCCTTTTATATCAGCACTTTGCCTTATTGCTGCTGCTAAAGGTTCAATAAAAATAGCAAATAATGCTGGTGAAAGTGGACAACCTTGCCTGGTACCCCTCTGTAAACAGAAGCTTGAGGATATTTGATTATTTGTCCTTACGCACGCTGTTGGTGAGTTATATAATATTTTTAACCAGTTAATGAAGTAGTTCCCAAATCCAAATTTATTTAAGGTAGCAAATAAGAAATTCCTATTTACTCTATCGAATGCTTTTTCTGCATCTAAGGACAAAATAGTTGTTTCAATATTTTTAAAATACGAATACTCTATTATATTATATAATCTACGAGTGTTTGTGTTCGAGTGTCTTCCTTTTATGAATCCGGTTTGGTCTGGATGTATAATAACAGGAGTTATCTTCTCTAATCTTTTAGATAAGACTTTACAAATTATTTTAACATCAACATTAATAAGAGAGATTGGGCGATAACTGGTAGGTAATACTGGGTCTTTGCCTGGTTTTAATAGGAGACTAATGTTGGCTAAATTCATATGTGTTGGTAGCCTGCCATTTTCTTCTGACTCAAGTAGCACTCTATAAAATAATGGTTCCAGTCTGTCCCAGAATATTTTATAGAATTCCACTGGGTATCCATCAGGACCTGGGGATTTCTTATTAGGCATGCTTTTAATTGTTTCATGGAGCTCATCTGATGTTATTGGTGAGTCTAGTTTTGATGATTGACTAATATCTAGTTTCGGAAGTGTTACTCTGTCCAAGAATTCATTAATATCCTTATTAGATGGATTTATTTGAGGAGTGTATAGAGTTTTATAGAAATCTTTAAAAACACTGTTTACTTTTCTCTCATCATGAATGATATTTCCATTTTTATCTTTAATACCATATATAGATGTTTTTTCTTTATTTAATTTGAGTTGATTAGCTAAAAAGTTCCCTGATTTGTTACCGTATTCAAAATTGTCTAATCTAAGTCTTTGTATCAAAAATTTGTTTTTCTTATCAATAAATTCATTTAGTTGTAATTTTAATTTGCGTAGCTTTTGCTGTTTCCTCTCCTTGTAAACCTTCTAATAATTTGATTGATTTCTCTAATTCCTCAATACGTTTATTTTCTTTTTTCTTTTTATCTGTTGAATAGGATATTATTTTACCTCTCATAACTGTTTTCCCAGCCTCCCAAAGTGTACATGCTGATGTTCCTGGCAAATCATTAAACTCTAAATATGATGCCCATTCTGTTTTAAAATATTGCAAAAATTCTTCTTCTTGAAGCAGTGATGTATTGAATTTCCAATTTATATTTTTTCTAGTTTCTTTTTTATAATCTAAATTTAGAGTAACTGGTGCATGATCGCTGACAGCAATAGGGTGTATCTTAGTGTCTGAAATGTTGGTCATCAATGAATTGCTTACTATGAAATAATCTATACGAGAATATGAGTGATACACATGTGAAAAGAAAGAATATTCTTTGCTATCAAGGTGAAAAGAACGCCATGCATCGCAGAGTCCATAATCATTCATATACTGTTTAACTATATTTAATAGATTGCCAACTGCGTTGAGTTCCCACTGTATTCAGTCTTTCTATTTTATCATTGAAACCAAAGTTGAGATCACCTCCCATTACCAGTGAGGAATCCATGTGCTTTGATAGAGTGGAAAGAAAGTCATGAAATAAAGAAGTGTTGTCTACATTCGGCCCATATATGCTAACTATACAATATTTTTTTCTAAATATTGATAACTTTAATATTGTATATCTACCGTGTGGGTCTATAATCTGATCTAATACTGTGAAGATTTTAGCTCATCCACAGTTGAGGCCAATTTATGAATTTCTTGGAGTTTTAAAAGCAAACTCATGGAAGTTGCTGCTGTAATCTGATTATTTTAATAAGCCATGTAACTTTCTATGATCCCAGATGTATAACAGGTTTGTGGCCATAGTGCACACTCCTGATGTTGCTCATAGTGGTCCTCAGTGTGCTCAGAGAGCTTCTGTGTATGCCCAGACACATGAAAAATTAGAGGGAACATTGACTGACACTATATCAATGTTGATTCAACCATCATCTAAATGCTAATCAGTGACGTGCGGTGAGGTTCATGACTGGTGAGGCATTGCACAGTTTTTTTTCACATGTATAATGAAAAACAGACAAAAAATGTTCTCCACGTTTTGGCTTCTGTCTGCCATAGCATCTTCAGCGCTTTGGATACTTTGGATAGCGTTATTTTCTTATTTTATAATACATGAACCCTACAGAGTACAGTACTGTAGTTTATTCGCCATTTGATTGGCAGCAGTTAACTGGTGTTTAAAATGTCATATCAGCAATCTTTACACATACAAACTGTAGCACACCAAAAAAGCACATGTAATTTGGAGAAAAAAACATATTTTAGTCTTACCTTTACTTATAAATACAATTATAGTCCCACATTTTATTTATTGTATAGATGTTTGGGGTACAACGTGTAAAACTATAACTAAGCCTATTTTTATTTTGCAGAAAAGAGCTATAAGGATTATTACAAGAAAACATTACTGCCATCCATCAAATGTTTTGTTTTGTAAATTGAAGTTGCTGAAGTTTTATGATTTGGTTGACTATAATATTATTTTAGTATTTTATAAAGCACAGAACTTCACATTACCCCCAAACATTCAAACGCTTTTTGTAAAAAGGAAAAGTACTTAGTACCTTAAGGGAACAAATATGTTTTAATGCCACAGCATAGAACTAGTTTGTAGTTTAAAGAGTAGGTCTACTTTAAAGGTACTATCTGCAATTTCTGTATGACCAAAACACTTAGAAAAATTTTCAACAAGGAAAAACATTCTGCTCCCTCACCCTCAGAGCTCTGAGGCGCTACAGTCCGTTCTCCGCTGAACTTGAGATCTGCTCCGCCCCAAGCTGCAGTCTCTTGGAGACGCTATTCTGTGTTTATATGTTACTAAAACCATCCATCCATCCATCCATCTTCTTCCGCTTATCCGGGGTCGGGTCGCGGGGGTAGCAGCCTAAGTAGGGAGGCCCAGACTTCCCTCTCCCCAGCCACTTGGAGCAGCTCCTCTGGGGGAATCCCAAGGCGTTCCCAGGCCAGCCGAGAAACATAGTCCCTCCAGCGTGTCCTGGGTCTTCCTCTGGGTCTCCTCCCGGTGGGACATGCCCGGAACACCTCACCAGGGAGGCGTCCAGGAGGCATCCTAACCAGATGCCCGAGCCACCTCAACCTTGAAGTAGATTTCTATAAATACACATACCCATACCTACAAATATACATACAGTATATATACATATACATTTATATTCATTCATATACCCATCTACATATCTGCATATATCTACTTATACATCCCTGCATCCATTTGTGTGTGGTTGTGAGCATGCATAAGTGAATAAGGTTCATCCAATAGAACATTTAGTAGCGACTGTGGAGCATCAGAGATCCGTCCCCCCAAAGCCCGAGGCAGACGAAGGGGCGATCGAAGCCCAAGACGCCAGGAAGGACCCCGAGCCCAGAGTCCCCAGGGCCACCCGAACAGGACGAGCCACTCGCCCACTCCCCAGATCCGACCAAGGGGAAGAACCGGACGAACCCCACCAGCGACCACACACAACGACCCCCCGGGGTCAACCGCAACAAATTCACAGGCCCCTGCCGGAGCCCGTTGCACCGACGTAGCCCCAGGGCCGGTAACCGAGGCCCGGGCACCGGGGACGCCCACCCCTCAGGCCCAGACCCGACAGGACCAGAGGACACGAGCCCCACCAGGCAGCCACCAGGCCGAGCCGACAAACGCCCAAGCACCCAACCCCAGATAGTGAGGGCCCCAAGCACGCCTGCAGGCAAAGAACACCCACCAGGGGGCCACGTGGCAGGAGCGCGACACTAAGTAGCCTCAGATGTATCAGAGAAGGGGCAGTCCAAGTCCCAGCCTGACACTTAAACATTCATACACAGACATACTCATTCAGACCCACCCTCATCCTCACCATTACTCACAGAAAGACAAACAATAACGACACATTCCATTTATAATCCCGATGCACACTCTATACCCACTAGGTCCAAGACATGTACCTGCCCCCTACATGGGGCAGCCCACATCCAAACCCAGGAGGTAGGCCCATTCATTCTGGTGTGGAGAGTAGCAGACATCCAAGATTCGGCCCAACCCGCGTCCTGCTGACAGGACAGGACACCCGAGTCCAAGCAGTCCCAGAGGGAGCGCACCGCCCGCCCCTCCCACGGCGAACCCCCAGGCCCCGAACCCCCCCACATCCCAGGACAACCCCTGACGGCCCACCCCCAGAATGTCCGCCAGGCAACCAGGGGGGTAAGAGAAAAATAAATAAATAATATATATATATATATATAATAAATATATATAATATATATATATATATATATATATATATATATATATATATATATATATATAAATAAATACATAAATAAATAAAATTGAAATTAACAAATCAAGACCCCGACACACACACCCCCGTCCCCAAATGTACTGTTGGTGAGTGTTGTTCTAAAGTGTACTTAAAAAGGAAAGAGAAGGAGCAAAGGCTGGCATTGTACCAGTTTCCCCTCCACTCCAACTCTAACCCAGGCCCTTATTGTCTAAATGCATAATGTTGAGTGAGCATAGGCATGGGGGCGAGAGTGATGTCATCCCGCCACCCATAACCATAGTGCTCATTCATTCCCTATATGTGACTTTTATGAGGATGTTTATGAATGAATGTCTAAAGTGTATATAAAATTTAGTCCCAGGTGGTTCTGAACAACAGAGATGTAAAAACCGTTGTAGCATACCCGAGACTCAAATTCCCTACATGTATTAATTTAAGATGAAGAGGGCGGAGGTGCGTGGTGAGGGATGGGGAGAAAATATCTGCAGGAACAATGCTCCCACAGCGAGTCAGCTCCCCCGCTGACCCTGCGTACCCCCCCCCCCCAGTTAACCAAGGTCCACCCAAGGAGAGAGGTAAAGAGAAACACCTCTCCGACCGCCAGGCCATTGAGTCAAGACCAGAGAGGGACACGGTACCGAGGGCCGCCAACAGTAGAACCAACAGCCCACACCCACCAGGTCCGCCATGACCCCTGCGAACCTCAGTCAGCCCGCCGCCCAAGAAGACACAAAATCCCACATGGACGACACGCCCAAGAGCGCCCGCCCAACTGCCGACAGAGCCAGGAAGCACGAGAACAGGCCCCAACCAGGGCCCGCACACCGGCCAAGCATAGTCCAAGACCATCATCAAGGATATCCACTTAGTTCCCACACCAGAAGAAATACTACACCCACCCTGATGCATGCTCAATAATCCAGGTAGAAAAATCCAAAAAAGCTAAGTCTGGTCCTCTGGACATTCAAAAAACTACACCCACCCTTCATATTAACAACTTTCAGAACACATGACACATTAGACACCCAGGCTGGGTTTACCCATCCCCTCCCAATGGCCACCAGTCACGCCCCCAGACACCCAAGCCCCCAGCTCATGAACCCCCAACCCACCAGCGAGCCGAGGGCCCCCGGCCAGAGCCGGGCACCAGAGCGTCAGCCAACCCATATCCCGGCGACCCGCCCGCCAGAGCTCAAGACCCCAATCCCCACCAGGCCCAAGCCCAGGGACGACACGCCCCCAGAATCCCAAGCTCCCTACGCCCACCCCGAAACCACCCCAGTACAGCCGGGTCACCGACCGACGACCCATGACCGCCGCCGCCGACCACCAGTAGGCCCGCATGCCGCCCCCGGCAGACATCCCCCAGAACCCCCCCGGTCCTCCCCAGGTCAAAGGCAGGGTCCTCCCCGCCCAAGCAGCCCCAACCCCCGGCGCCCTAAACCCCAACCTCCCCCCCACCAGCCCCAATGCCCCACAAGGCCAGATCCCAGACCCCCCACCCTCACTACGTAACGGAGCCGATCAAAGAATGCCAAATAGATTGATCCGATGTGTCGGCAGATGCTGTTTCAAGACTAATATGATCTAACAGAAGATTTTTATACTGATTAATGCTAAGATTATTTTTCCAATTTATGAGTATGGTTTTCTTTGCGATACATAAGGCAGTGAAAATCATACAGAATGTATTTTTTTCTAATATAACATCTTCAAAGATACCCAATAAGCAAACAGATGGAGAGAGTGGGATATTAAATTTCAAACATTTAGACAAGTCTTCACATACCTGTACCCAGAACCTCTGAACAGGTGGACAGAACCAGAGTGCGTGAATATAATCATCAGGTATATTGCCTTTGCACTTTGAGCAGTTGTTAGATGGTGTAAAACCCATCTTAAACATTCGCTGACCTGTATAATGTACTCTATAGAGTACCTTATATTGTATTAGTTGTAAATTGGAGATTCTAGTCAATTTAAAAGTATTTAAACATACTTGAGACAAAATTTTTTGCTCAAAGTTAATTGATAAATCTGACTCCCATTTTTCAATAGGTAGTGTTATCGAGTCATCGATTCTAGACAGCTTTTTGTATATTTTAGATAAGAATTTGGGGGGTTGAAGATTAATGAACTCTAACACACATGTTGGTGTCTCCAGCAATGATTTATTAAGCTTAAATTTCTTTTTTACAATAGACTTAATTTGTTGGTATTGTAGGAAATATTTATTATCAATGTCATATTGTATTATTAATTTATTGAATGGAATAAAGTCTATACCCTCAAATATGTGCTCCAGACACTCAATTCCTTTCATTCTCCAACCTGGGAAATTTAACATATTATTTTCTGCTGTATGTCAGGGTTATTCCAGAGAGGCGTATGTCTACATGGGAACAGTGAAGACTTTGTCATTTTCAGATACTCCCACCATGCTGTCAGAGATGAGCTAATATTGATACTTTTGAAGCAGAGATGTTTTTTTAAATCTGTACTAATAAATGGTAGATCCGAAATCCTAATATTATTACATAAAGTTTGTTCTATATCTATCCAAGTTTCATCTAGTGCATTTGGTTTTAACCACTTTAATATATATTGTAACCTGTTGGCTAAATAGTAGTTATGAAAGTTTGGAAGTTCTAATCCTCTGGTATCTTTAGATTTCTGTAATGTTTTTAAACTAATACGTGGAGTTTTATTTTTCCAAAGGAATTTAGATATATAAGAGTCCAGGGACTTAAAGCTCCACTGACATGCTCTTTTGACTTTTCAAAAAATGGCACAACATATATAAATATTAAGATAGACCTCTGACCGTTTTTGCTAAAATAATGTTAAATGAATAAAAATTGCTCTCAAAATAGTTTAAAATTAGCGCCGTTTTTTTACACCGTAAATCCGGATTTTCCGGTCACGTGACTGTGACGTCAGATTAAGGATCTTCGCAAACTTACCCAGCAAACAACAATGGCGGAGCCTGTAGAATCCGATGACGAATTGAGCAATTATAGTGTAGATCTGAGTGACTTGTCCTCAGTTTGTGAAGGAGAACTTAGTTCTAGCGATGAACAAGAAGAAGTAGGTTTTAATTTAGGTCAGGAACCCTATTTATTTGAGCCTTCTTGTTCAGGAAGTGATGATTCTGAGGAGGAGGGTGAAGTGGTGCCTGAAGCCGATTTAACTCGTCTGCTGAGCACTGAATGGTAATGCTTTAATTAATGTATCTAATAATTATTCTATATCAAATAGTTTTTAAAGAAATCAGCGCTTTGTGATTTTATATCTGTGATAAGCGCTCTAGAAATAAACCCTATTTACTTAAACAAGTTTATTCAAACATACATTCTGAAAAACACCCTTCGTATTTACACTGTAATGTGCATGTTTACATGCACTGAATGTTCACCATGTATTAATAAAACTGTATTTTATGACAATAATTAAATTTAAAATAAAATTCTGTCAAATACTGTCAAAATAACGTAAATTTCCATAGCTTGATCATCAGGGTATTTCTTTTCAGCTGTTTTAATCAAAATATTTCAGTTTGTGTTTTCAGGTTTGTTTTTGTTCATTTTTTTATTGCTGCTTAAACATTTTAGTTTTCTGACTCTGACTCACTTGTTTAAAATGAGTCCACAGTTTGAACATCTGTAGCACCGTTGAATGCTGACTGGACAGATTGTTGATGTTTATGAAGAGCTACAGACAGTACTATGTCACTCATAAAAATGAAAAAACAAAACACTTATCACTAGACTATCACTAGACAAACTAGACAAAAATGGCTAAAGCCAAGTAAGTTGTTCATATTTTATAGGTGAACATGTTTGTTTATTTATAAATAAGAATTTTATACATTAAATTTTTTAATTTTTGTTTAAAATGATGTACTTGCAGATTCCAAGATTATGGTCAGACTGGAAAAGATTGTTTCTGCTAATTTGCTATTGAAAGACATCAAACAGCTGTCTGGACAACAACAGACATCTTCACTAGAAAACTTCCACAGCCTTTTGAATCACTTTGCTCCAAAGACATACGGGTTCTCCTACAAAGGTCAACTGTGCAGGTAATTAAACTAAATTATTGGCAAATACTAAATGTTGTAATAATTCCTAAATTAACATACTTAATCCCAGAAATCATTATTTTAACAGAACATTGATGGCTGTTCTGCATTTTAACGAAAATGCATCAAGGGAACAACAATCAACGATTGCAGGAAAACCTCGCTTTGCATTGTCCTTTCCAAAGTGGAAAAAAGGACAATATGTCGTCAAGAAGATAGTAGAGGATCCTACATATGGTAAGTCATTCTACTAGATCTTACAAATCTCTTTCAAACTTTAAGCATTATAATTAACATTTCTTTGAGTAATTTTGTTTTTAATTAGACAAATGACATGAAATGAAAATTGTTAAGAAATTTATTATCACAAAACGCTGAACTAATACAGATTACAACATCATCATCTTCAACTTTATTTGTA
>JBBPBX010025866.1:0-19524 GCA_038048925.1 Garcialebias charrua
AGTATTTCTCAGCCGTGCTGATCTGGAGAAGGCCATCCATGCCTTTGTGACCTCCAGACTTGATTATTGTAATGCTTTGTATGTTGGTATTAATCAATCCTCCATCTCCCGTTTACAGCTTGTACAGAACTCTGCCGCGCGCCTTTTGACCAACACACGAAAATATGAACACATCACTCCTGTCCTGTCCTCTTTACACTGGCTCCCGGTTCAGTTCAGGATACAGTTCAAGCTGCTGCTGTTTGTTTTCAAAGCTCTGAATGGACTTGCACCTCTGTACATCTCAGAACTTTTGAAAGCCCATCAGCCCGGCAGAGCTTTACGATCTGCCAGTCAACACCTGCTGGAGGTGCCTCACTCAAGGTACAAACAATGGGGAGACCGGTCATTTTCTGTTGCCGGCCCTAAAGCCTGGAACAGTCTCCCCCTTGAGCTGCGTGCCACCTCTGATCTGACTCTGTTCAAAACCAGACTGAAGACCCACTTGTTCAAAAAAGCTTTCAGTGTGTAACTTTTATTACTTTTGGTATTTTAGTATGTAGCATTTTTTATTTCCATTGCCTTTTTATTTCCACTAGTTCAAATAAGCTTGCAGTGTGTAACTTTTATTACTTTTGGTATTTTAATATGCAACATTTTTTATTTACATTGCCTTTTTATTTCCTCTTGTTCAAAAAGTTTTAGTATGTAGCATTTTTTACTTCCATTGCCTTCTTTTATTGCTGTTGTTTCTTATTCTATTTTCATTGATTTATTGTTCCAGTTTATTCATCTTTTTATCCTGTTAAGCACCTTGGTCAATGCAAGGCATTGTTGGAAGGTGCTATACAAATAAAGTTTATTATTATTTATTATTTATTATTATGAATGTAATGCTGATTTGTTCAATTAGCTGTAGACCAGAGGACTCTTTCTGTGGTATGTTGAGCATTTCTTTGGGGAACTGTTCACAGTCTAGATAGGAAAGAAACTAAAAGAAATACAATGTTCTTAAGTTCCTAAAGTAGTTCATAGGAACAATTTTATAATTTTATGTACATAGATTTAATTAACATCTATACCTTATTTGCTTAAAATGTACCTTAGGACACTAAAGTATGACTTAAATATGAAGCAACATGAAATAGGGCAATAATAAGTAAAATGTGTCATAAATAATTTGTTTAGGTGGTAGGGGTCAGTCTTTTGCTGCCTGAGAATAGATGACACTGAACATACCATACCATTTTATTTATAAAGCACTTTAAACAGGAACAAGTCCACACCAAAGTGCTGGACAAACAAACACGCAACAGGCAACACAGACAATGAAGTACAACACGAAAAACATAAAAACATTGCAGATCATAAATCAAACGATCCAATACAAATCAGCTGGCATTGAAAGCAATGGAGTAGTAGTGAGTTTTTAACCGGGATTTGAAAACCGAGAGGGAGGGGGCCTGTTTGATGAACATCTAATCTTATAGATTTTGATTACGGTACTAGAGTCTGAAAATACCTTTGGGGCAGTTTGGGAAGTACTGAGCGAACAGTGGTGGAAAGTGCATGAGGAAATTTTCAACGTGAGCCTGATTTTTACACTTTTTGGCAATTTTTATGGATGTCTGGGTCTCACCCACCTCGAGTAGAAGGACTCCTACGTCCGTATGCTCTTTGTGGACTTCACATCCACCTTCAACACCATGATCCCCCAAACCCTGATAGATAAACTATTCACACGACCAAACCCTTTGCAACTGGGTCCTAGACTTCTTAATGAACAGACCTCAGTCAGTGAGGATCCACAAAACTCCTCCTCCATCATAACTCTCAGCACTGGCTCCACTCAGGGATGTGTGCTGAGCCCTCTCCTGTTCACTCGGCTTACATATGACTGTGCACCTACCCATCCAGGCTTTCACATTGTAAAGTTTGCAGATGATACAGCGGTGGTGGGATGCATCACAAACAATGACGAGTTCAGCTACAGGCAGAAGGTGGAAAACCTGGAGAGCTGGTACAAGAAGAACAACCTTCACATCAGTGTGAAGAAGACAAAGGAGATGGGCATGGACTTCAGAAGGAACAAACACACCTACCCCGCCAAACATAGGAGGATCTGGGGTGGAAGTGGTCTCCAGCTACTATTACTTGGGTGTGCACCTGCATGACAACCAGCTGGAGCAACAACATCACCCGCCTGATTAAGGAAGCTCATCAGAGACTTCCTCAGGCAGCTGAGACGAGTTGGTCTGGGAAGCTCAGTCTTCACCACCTTCTACAGGTGTGCAGTGGAGAGCATCCTGTGCTCCAGCATGTGGCATGGAGGCTGCACAGCTGCAGAAAGAAAAGCTTTGCAGAGAGTGGTGAAGGCTGCACAGACGTCTGTTGGAGTCAGCCTCCCCACCATCACAGACACCTCCAGGTGCAGAAAGAGGGCCAGCTGCATCATGAAGGACCCCACTCACCCAGCACACACACTTTTTGCCCCGCTTCCCTCAGGAAGGAGGTTAAGGAACATTAAGTGTAGTCAGTCTAGACCGAGAAACAGCTTCTACCCTGAGGCTGTTAGACTCGTGAATATCTTACCAGGATAATCACTGTGAATAAATCACATCATTTGTTTCATGTTGCTGTGCTCATTCGTACTCATCTGCTCACACAACATGATGCAGCTGTTCGGCATATTGTTTTTATCGCGACAAGAAATGGGACCTGGCTAAATGATGGAAAGTCTTTCAGCAACGCCCAATCCGCCCCTTCCATTCTCAAAAGCGTTTTCTCCATCTGGGGAGGTTCCCTCTGCTGTTTTTCTTTCAAAGATCTACCATTGGTTACTGAGGACGTCAGTCAAGCGCTAATTTCTTAATGCGCTGACATGATTGGTTCATAGGCATGGTGGGCGTGTCTTCATCCCCCCCCCCCCCCAAAGGGTTTTCACTGGAGTGGCCAGACAGGGTTCTGAGGGATGGCAGAGCTAATATGAGTATCTAACGGTACATTCGGACGAACTGATTTCTTCTAATAATTCAAGTACTGGTGAGGGCCCTTTGATACTTTTTACAACAAGAAGTAGCACCTTATACCATAACTGTGACATTTGTGTGAATATTTCTGTTGACTCTTTTCCAATTTATTCAAATAAAGTAGTCGAATATATCGGACATTTAAGCTAGCTAACCGGTCAGTCCAGAGCGGACCCCCGGTCAGTGAGTGGAGGGAGGCGCTGAACATTACTATTTACATGGCTTTGAAACATTTTGACGGGAAATTATTACAGTCTGTGTGCATCGGTGGTTTTAGGCAACTAAACCGATAATGGTTTGTTTTATTTTATATTGAAAATGGCGCAGAAAGTGGGGAGCGAGGTGGACGAACAGATGTGGGTCAGTCCATCCGTAATGGGAGGCGATGGTGCGGAACACTGATCGATCGTTTACCATAAATTTACGCCTCCGTGTGGGGCTAAGCTGCTGTTTTTAAGGCATAATACTTTACAATAACACAGTAAAATAAGTTTTTTACACTACTATTACTGTATAGTCATTATTTTTTAGGAAAGTTAATGATATTACAGTACTGCATATTGTACCATCAGTGGTACTGACTGTCAAGTTCTAGTTGTGGAGTAAACTAAAGTATTACAAGTGAACACTCAGAGTATGTGTGTGTGAATGACTCTCAGCTACTAATATATCAAATTTT
The DNA here is from genome assembly GCA_038048925.1 of Garcialebias charrua. NCBI lineage: Eukaryota > Metazoa > Chordata > Actinopteri > Cyprinodontiformes > Rivulidae > Garcialebias > Garcialebias charrua. The sequence continues at coordinate 3,688 of JBBPBX010025866.1, forward strand.
AGTTCAATATTTGTAGAATTGACTGAGTTGTAGCCATTTTTGTGTTGGCTAATATCAATAAGCTTCAGTGGCTATTTCAAATTGGATTTTCTCCAAAAGTTAAATAGTTATAGATGTACAGTACATTAAATTATCACTTCTAGTAAGTTAGCTATTTTGCTGACAGACAAACAGGGATGCATCCAACAGTTAATGTGCTGAAATTTAAAGCAAAGTTTTGTTTTTGATGAGTAGAATATGTGAAATAGCTAGAACGAGAATAAATTTTAGTACAATGTCTGTGAAATTGACAGAATTACAACCATTTTTATGTTTTCTAAGAGTAGCTAACTGTAGCAACCATTTTGAGTTATGCTGGCTCTAAAAGGTAAAGAGTTATAGATGTACTGTATACCTAATGATTATTTCCAGAAAGTTTCATTATGATCCCTCCAGTGGCTCGTAAGTTTTTTTTTTTCTAACAGATGGATAAAGTTGGCTGCAAACAATTCATGGCCAAATATTAATCAAAGATCTTGCACAATCTGCTGAAACTCAGTCACAGCCACTACCACAACAAACCATTATCTGGAAAATTGGATGAGATATTTTTGTGTTTATTTATTCCAGTTGGCTTAATGAAATAGTTTTGTTACCAAACACAACATGGAGACAAAGAAAAATATAGATAGAAACCCCATTTTTTTACTGAATTTGTTGCAAAAAAAAAAGGTAAATAAATCAATGAATGCATTGTAGTTTTTCAACTAGTTTTATGTTTTATAAGTGACTAGTGTCCAAAATTCGAATACAGTAGTTTATAAATTAGCTCCTTAGCTGAATCTTTTATCCTTTGCGATTATGTAAAAAAAAATTGGGTTCGTGTTTGGATTAAAAAGTCAGATATTTGAGCAAGTTTTACTCAAAATATGCAGTATTAAGTCTTAGTAGAAACAATATTTCCAGTGAACCAGAAGCATTTAAAAATTACACAAAGTTGCAATAAAGGATTCAAATGAAATATATAGTTTGTTTCCAAATACACTGTAAAGGGCATTTGTGTTAACTGAATAATCAGTAAAGTTTTACCCAGATTACATCATGTATGTCTGAATACAGTTACCGGTAAGCTAAAGGGATGTTCATGAACTGTAAAAAGTCACTGCAGGTTTTTTATACTTAAACGTCATATTTAGGGCAGTGTGACCTGACGTAATCCAGGCTGCATTATTCAAAACATCAGACCAAGCAAAACAGCCTCTGACACCAGAAGCTGTACGCTGCACATGAATTGGTAATGACTCCCCTCTTTCAGAACCTAATGGAGTTCTTCTATCTGTTGTAGGGAGGCCTCCTCCATCGCTGCTGTGTGTTGGTTTGGAGATGTGGGAGTTCTGCAGGGGATCTGTGTGTTAGTCCAGATGTCACGTCTCTGAGGATCAAAGGTGTTTTTGCTGCTGACGTGCCAGTTTGCACACTGCTAATGGGACATTTGAGGGGCTACCTGGTGTGTTGTTGGACATTTTGTTTGGCCGAGTTGTGCTGTAATAATTAAAGCAAACACATGACCCTAAGGAGGAGTAAACATTAGAGTGAGAATGTGTTTCGGATTTGTCTCTTCCTCCCTGAGAGTGAGGATGAAGGAGGAGTGCTTTCACTGCTTTATTAGGAAAGGGGGCCCTAAAGGAGGCGGGTGGTGGGGGTGATTCGTGGGAGAGCTGGTGCAGTTGCCGTGTGAACGGAGCTCCATTGTCCCGGGAACCTTTCAGTGGCTTCCCTGAGGTCTCTGTTCGTACCCCTTCCCCCTCACTCGATCTCCTTTTGCTCCCATCAAACACACACATATGCTCTGTATTTTCCACACACACACTGTCTTATTCACTGTATCTCATCTGTCTCACTCTATCCCACTTGGTGTCTCCTCTGCGTTTCGCGAGGCCCCGTCCCTCCTCCCTGCCCCTCCAATCGCTCATTACTTCGCCCTCATCGGTGTGATTGTCATTCAAGACAGACAGTGCGGAGCGAAAACATACAATCTTCTAATTTGCATCACCTCGTTTTCTACACAAGAGAAGGCTCGGTGTTTCTGAAGCGTTCACGCAGAAATATGTGAATAAATAAATAACATGATGGTGTAATTTCACACTTTGCTTTAGTCTTTTCTTGTTGGAAGGATGCTGTTGGATTCTGGAGGGGCGTCTCTAAGAAAAAGAGAGTGAGAGGAGGGCTCAGCTGGTGGAAATTATTCTGGAATAAAAGAAGCATCTCTTCAGTTGTAATACTGTGGTTTCCTGCTGGGATTGAGTTTGCAAAGTGTAGTTTTTCCTGAGAGAAATTATTAAAGATGGCTGCTTTAGTATAACAAGAGTTTATATTTACAGGTAGTTCTCGACTTACGATGTAGATTCGTTCCTACGCAAATCGTAAACCGATTTTCAGCGTAAGTTGGAATATACGTACATACTGCACCATATATGTACAGTACTGTATTACCAAGCACTTAGCCTATCCTAACACAGTACCCTACATAATTATTTAAAAAAACATACGTTTGGGAGCCATAATGAAGGAAAAAAGAGTTACCGGTAATGGCCTACCAGGATGCTGTTGACGCCGTTCCCCTCGATCCATCCACTGTACCTGTATTCTGTTTTCCGTTTACGACGTAAAACCGCATTCACAGTACAGTACAATATTCCTCCGCCGCTGCACCGTGTACAGTACAATATTTTCCACCGCGTAAAGTACAATATTTTCCGCTGCTACTTTACGTTTACGACATAAAACCGGTCCATCTGCCGTATTCGGCATTCCGTTTACGACGTAAAACCGCGTTCACAGTACAGTACTACAGTGCAGTGTATTCCTCTGCCGCTACGTTTACGACGTAAAACCGCTCCATCTGCCGTATTCCGCATTCCGTTTACGGCGTAAAACCGCGTTCACAGTACAGTTTAGTTTAGTTTTTTGAATGTCCAGAGGACTAGACTTAGCTTTTTTAGAGAGTACAGTGCAGTATTCCTCCGCCGCTACGTTTACGACGTAAAACCGGTCCATCCGCCGTATTCCGCATTCCGTTTACGACGTAAAACTGTGTAACTCTAGCCTGGTTAAAACCAGACCCTTGTCCTTCACTTCGCTTTGTACTAGGGTCTGGGATTTCTCCCATAGACAACGATTTCTCCGGTAGATTTTTGACCGGACCAATCAGAGAACAGAAGGCGGAGTTTTGAACGACGTCGACTGACGTCGTCAGTTAAAATGGCTGCCGCCACGAAGGAATTTTCATGAAAACAAGGTAAAAAACTATTATTTCTTTGCTGAGAAAAAATATATTTCTTAGCTGACGTTATATCAGAAGTGTTCCTGAGCTTAACAGTTCCTAAATCAATTCACGAAATGGTCAAATCTGCTGGATTTAAATTGTTTCGGTTTGACATTTTCCAAACAGCCTCGGGTGCGCTACGAAAATAAATGATAAAAAATCGAATTTTATCTCAAATGTTTCATCCAGGCCAACAGTCAGTAAATTAGAGCCATATAATTACACACTGGTAGCAGAAAAAATATCCACCGAGTGGTTTCTGAGCTATTTATCTGAATAGCCTGGACCTCGCCAGGCTAAACTAACAAAACTCCGCCTTCTGTTCTCTGATTGGTCCGGTCAAAAATCTACCGGAGAAATCCTTGTCTATGGGAGAAGTCCCAGACCCTAGTACGAAGCGAAGTGAAGGACAAGGGTCTGGTTTTAACCAGGCTAGTGTAACTTGGCTTTTCAAAATAAAATGTATATTTTTTAAATGTTTTTATTTTTATGGGAGATGCGTTGTAACCACGAAACGTCGTAACTCGAGACCGTCGTAACCCGAGGACTACCTGCATTATGTTTGTGTGTGTGTGTGTGTGTGTGTGTGTGCTTGGTTTTGTGCTTCATACGCTTGCTATAATTAACCCTCTGTCAGACTGCCAGATCTCCTGCCTTTTTCCAACCTGCTTCTTCTTTTGATGATTTCTGCCATTTTTTTTCAGTTCCACTTTTCTGCACAACAGCAACTCCAACGCCCTGGAATCATATTCGAGAAACAGTGTGAGGACATTTTGATTGGAAAATAAGGCGTGTTCTTGTCTGTCCTTTTGGTTTCTTCTTGAGCCGTAGCTGTATTGTTCTGGCCAAGTGTTTTTGGACAGGAAGGAGAGAAAGGACCAGGAAACATGAGCCAGTTCCAGTTCAAAAACAGGATGCAGGAAGCGTCACTGGCTGCTATGATGCTCCCTGGCTTCTCTCCTGCTTTTTGCAATTGTCTGCAGTCCTTTGAACTATAAAGAGTTTCTAATCAGAAGGAACTGAGGTTTTATTTAGACACTCCAGTTCAGAGCCTCAGTGGGTGTGGGCAAAAGTTTTCATCGGGACTGCTTACGTCTTGTCTGAAAAAAAGAAAAAAAGTCTGTCATGCCAGTTTTCCAGCTGGGCCTGTGACAATCTGGCCTGGGATTAGCTGGCACGCTGGCTCTTCCTCTCCATAATGCTTTAATCTCTCTGCTGGTTACCAGGAGTCTTCTGGCTTTGGCACCTCGTTGGTCATCAGCCTGATGAACGTCCAACCACACATCAGTTGGTTGCATGTAAAAAAAAAAAAAGTGCACAGAAAGATGAAAAATGGGACTTTGCTATAAAATGCAACTCCACTGCAAGTGCAACATAAAAAAAATGTCCCTGTCATCCCCTTTACTATGTTTTACCATCACTTTCTTCACCTTTTTATGTTTTATTGTTCATAATAATGTTCAGGATAAGTATGGGAAAAATAACAACCAAGCAGAGCTATTCACTTTACTGTTACAGTATTTAAAATATGAACTAAAGTTGTGAGCAAATAATATACATGCGTAAAAAACAATATATATACAGGTAGTCCTCGACTTACGGCGATTCAGTGTTACGAACGCATCTTATTAATAGAAAATAAAAAAAATAAAAAATTATGTGTTTAAATGTTCTTGATTTTGTGGGAGTGGTGGCGCAGAGGTTAAGAAGGTGCGCTTGTGATCGGAAGGTCGTCGGTTCAAGCCCCGGTACCGACAACATCAAAAAAATGTGGGTGGGACAAGTGAAGCGGTCACACCTGTCTCCACCCTCATCTGCCCCACTCTGGGCCCTTGAGCAAGGCCCTTAACCCACACCATCTGCTCCCCCGGGAACCCTAGATAGCAGCTCTCTGCTCCACACAGAGGGCTGTGGTAGCTCGGTGGTCTGTGGTTGTGTCAGGAAGGGCAGCCGGCGTAAAAACAACTGCCAAATCTTCGTGCGACCAGTTCGCTGTGGCGACGCTGGGAAAAAGCCGAAAGAAGAAAAAAAAATGTTCTTGATATTATGTGTACAGCACTTTGTTGCAGCTGTGGTTGTTTTAAATGGCTTTATAAATAAAGTATTATTATAATTATTATTTAGAAGCCGATTTACGTAGTTTCAGGCAGTTTTCGGCAGTGTCCGCCAGTTTTTGGTCGGTTAGCTTCGGTTAGCTCCTGCTTTGGATGGACCGTGTGCCCAATCAGAGGTTGCCTCATACGGATAAATGAGCTGGAAACGCTCTGTGAACTCTGTGGACGTCTCAGGCAGAGGAACGGCCTCGGATGTTGGTGGTACCTGGAGCTAACTTGCTAACGCCAGCCCCACCGGGGACACGTAGCCGACGGGGGGCGGAGAGGACTGCTGCGGCCGGGAGCTCGCCTCGATGCTCCGCCTGGCAACCTCACATGTTGGTAGGACCCAGAGCTAACATGCTAACAGACATGCTAACTATTTTTTTCCTTCATTATGGCTACAAATGTACTGTATGTGTTTTTTGATAATTATGTAGGGTACTGTGTTAGGATAGGCGAAGTGCTTGGTAACTGTACAGTACCGTACATGTACGTGTATAAGTGGCGGCTAGTGTGTTTTCAGACTAGTGCGATTTTCGACATGCGAACGGCCGTAGGAACGGAACTCGTTCGTAAGTCGAGGACTTGCTAGAATTTATTACAAAAAACATCCATTGGTGTTAATCGGTAATGGTAAAGAAAATTAAACTAAACCAAGCAGTTTTGTCTTTTGGGAATTAAGCGGTTGCCTTGCTTCACCTTTCTAAATGACAGCATTAATCATCAAAGTAATTAGAAGTTTAATTGATGTCTTGCTCGTTAACACTTTAGCAAATGAAGTCCTGAGCAGCTAAAGGTGTTTCATTGGGTGTGTGTGTGCTTGTTCCCCTCCAGTTTGTGTCGGGAGCGTGAGGCCTCGCCATGCCGCTGGTGAAGAGGAACATCGAGCCGCGTCACCTCTGCAGAGGAGCGCTGCCCGAGGGCATCGGCAGCGAGCTGGAGTGTGTGATGAACAACACGCTGTCTGCCATCATTCGCCAGCTCAGCAGCCTGAGTAAGATATGCACAAACATTCCAGAAAACAAGTAAAAATCCCCAAATTTGGCAAAAAATAAACGACACAAAGGTTATTTTTGTGTCACTAAAAACAGACTGAACTCACAGCGTCCTCGGGGTAAGTTCCATATGATGATGGCTAAACTGCGTATAGCCTCTTTGTAGCAGATCACATGTTTTCATCATTAATCCCAAAGCTGTGATTGATTTGGTCGTTGTCATGGTTACAGTCTCAGGGTCATAGGGCTTATTGCGGGCTTATAGCCGCCTCACGCCGGAACACGGAGCATTGAAATGTAATCCTTTCAGACAGCGCAGCAAAAATGAACTTATCAGCCCGGCTGCGTGCACGTGACAGTGCAGCTCCACTGTGCGTGTTAGAGTGTGTGCGTGTGAGCTGTTTGCATGTAGATCTGTCAATATTTTCCCTCACTGGAAACACATTTCACCGAGTTATTCCTGGCAGAAGCGAACATCTCTCAGCCCATCACCAGCGCCTTAATGTGTTTTCACTTGGCAGCAGCTATCTCACGCTAATTCATCCTGAGCTGCGCCCGTTTTCCTGCTCGCACACTAACCGTGCTGAAGGTTTGTTGTGAACTTCAGGAGCATAAATTCAAACCGGTCCTTGATGCTTTTTTGGCTCAGCCGAATCAATTCTGTCTGGATCTTATTGTGTCAAGTTCCTGCCGTGGGAGTTGGCCTCTCAACAGCAGCTGTGTGGGTTAAATATAAGTTGTTGCACAGGCCCGATGGAGAAAATCTACATGCTATGTGTGCTGTGCATGTTTTTGTGGACATGTGTGCGAGTGGACCACTAGAGAGAGAGGCCAGAGATGACGAGCCGTTGAACTCTGGCAGGCGGATCTGTGATTCTTCCTTCCTTTAAATGTTTTTCCTGCAGCCCATCCTGTCAGCAGGGAGGACAGAAATAACCCTGTGTTTTCTATTCTGCATATGACAAAGGACACTCTGTTCTATACTACTACACTTGTTAGAATCATACTGAAACTACTCTGTTTGGTTTCTGTTGTTTTATCTTATCAGATTCACACTGTAGTGTCCACTAACTACCGTACTGTACTGGCTAAAATAATTATTTAAGCAACTTCCCTGTCGGCCTCTAAGTTTTCCAGTGCAGGGACATGATGCCCACAGGAGTTGTTTCCACAAACACCAGAACAGAAAACAGAGGCCAAAAGGAGCATCACTTTGCACTGGAGATATAATCTGCTTTTTTTTTTTTTAGTAAAAAGGACTACGGTACATCATTTTTGCTTTTACATGTATTTTTTTTAGCACACAACATTTTTACCTTAAATTTGTCAGTATATTCTAAGACTGAACGCTCCACAGATTTGCATGAATTAGGATTTAGTTTACTTAATATCGCAGAGTTTTTATGTGTAAAAATTAAAAAGATGTAAAAGATAAAGTCAAATTCCTTAACAATGATTGAATAGGGTGCAGTTCATAGCTATTCAAATTTGAGTTTCAAAAGCAAATTGATTGCGTAACATAAATACTGACTTCAGAAACAAGCGCTCAATACAATGTAATGTAATTTTATCATGTCCTGGACGACTGAGAATCTTCACCAGCATAAATACTGACTTGTTTGTTACATGATTGTTTATTGTGTGTAGATCTAATGCTTAAAATAGTAACTTGTTGAATGAAAGTAAAAATACACACAAAAACCAACATGGTGATGCATCAATAACTATAAAAAGAAAAAATATTTACTAAAGAAAGTCCAATTTGACCCGCCCAGTTCATATGAATCAGACACAGCCGAGTTAATGTTGTGACCCTTTAATAAGTTGCTGTAAAGTTGTTGTTTTTTTGTTTGTTTTTTGGAGAAGCTGGTCAGAAACCTGTTTTTACTTACCTGAATTAAAGCAGTTAAATGTTTCTTTTAGGCTTTGCACTACAAACTCTAAACTCATGCATATCCATTATTATCTAATCTTTAAAATATTTTTAAACCTGATATTAATACATCTGCTTTTTGTCAAAAGTACACAAAGTTCAATTTGGGTGATTTATATTTAGCAATCGTTCAATTATTCAAGAAGAAAGTTGTAATATGGTGCCGTATGAATGACCATTTCCAGCAAAGATCCTCAGATTCTAGTTTCGCCCTGTGTCACATTATCGCTGTATTGATCAGACTTCAGTCTCTGCAGGGATCCGCTTGGCTATAAACACTTTGCAGCAAGATTAAACTCTGTTTTCTGTTTCTATTTTTTGTTGTTCTTTTCGCAACTCCTCCCCAGGTAGACATGCAGAGGACATATTCGGCGAGCTGTTCAACGAGGCCAACAACTTCTACCTTCGTGCCAACTCTCTGCAGGACCGCATCGACCGGCTCGCTGTCAAAGTCACGCAGCTGGACTCCACTGTGGAGGAAGGTGGGTCCAAAGCCAGAAGCAAGCCTCGAAACATTACTGAAAAGCTGCACTGATAACTTTTTTATTTATTTTAATTCCCTTTCATTTTAGCAAGACATTATTTCATTATTTGCCATTTTTCTTTGTGTTCTCAGTGTCTCTGCAAGATATCAACATGAGGAAGGCCTTTAAGAGCTCCACCACTCAGGACCAGCAGGTGGTGTCCAAGAGCAGCGTGCCAAATCCAGTCATAGAGATGTACATCCTGAGCGACAAGCCTCCCCCTCTCACCATCCTCACACCTTACAGGTGGGTGCTGTTGAACAATGAACACTTTTACCAAACACACAGATGTCCTGCACTCTTGTTTAAAACAATAATTTTGACTTTTCTGGATTTCCTAATGGTGTAAAGACAAATATTGGTTTTATGATCAGTCGTTTGGGAGCAAACTGATATCCAATTGTTTCCAGAACAAAACAAAACAAAAAAAAATCTATGAAAATTGTTCATGTTTGTACACAATATTTGAAAAAAAAAAAAATAATAATAATGTTTTCCACGTAAAACCATGACAGTAAAACACCATCAGCTTTTATACAGATTTACAGACAGCTATAAAGACCTAAAACATTTAATTTACTTTTAAAAGAGTACTATATATATAAATAAATGTTTACAAATCTATCTTGAAAGATAGATTGTTGTAAATTGTTTTAAACGACAGAAGCGTAAAATGCCGTTTCTTTAAAGTTAATTAAAAAGTACAGACCGTTTCTCATCACATAATCAGTTTTCCATCACATACAAATGTTTCAGAACATGTGTTGTAATGACATTTATCTTCATATTTCCAGTTGTTGATTTGAAAATTATTGGGTTTTTTTTAAGCTTTGTTATTGTAATTGTTTGACAGATTGTTATGTCTGCTTCACTGACACTACAGCATCATCATTTAATTACAAAAAATATAAAAATAGACAAATGCAGAGACATTAGGATGAAACCAAGTTCAGTTTCAGCCAGAGATTTCTTAATTTGCCTAAACAGAAATGTTTGTATGAGAAGATTTTTGTAAATATAAACTTCTTGGTGTTTTTTTCTGAAGGGATGATCATAAGGAAGCTCTTAAATTCTACACGGACCCCTCCTACTTTTTTAACTTGTGGAAAGAAACGATGCTTCAGGACACTGAGGACAAGAGGAAAGAGAAGAGGAAGCAGAAGGTACAACACTGGCTCAGAGTATCTCACAGAGCTGTGGTTTAATTTTCCAGATCACTTTAGTGTGTCTGATAATACATTTTTAATTGCCTGCCAGACACAATGTCCTCCCTGAGTTTCAAACACAAATCATAATGTAATCTCAGTGGAATTCCTCCGTAGAAGAATGTAAATAACGTGCCACCACAGCCGTAATTGATTTGTTGGTCTTTCCATGCGCTGCAGGAGCAGAGGCGTTGTGTGGATGGAACGTTGCAAAGGGAGGTGAAGAAGGTCCGCAAGGCGAGGAATCGTCGACAGGAGTGGAACATGATGGCTTTGGATAAAGAGCTGAGGCCAGACCATCGACACACCATACACCGAGACAGAGCAGCTTCCTCTGAGGGGTCAATGTCTCCAGAGAGCAGGTAGTTGCAAACGCCACTTGTTGTCAACACAATAAGCAGCTTTTATTTTTAACATATAAAAACTATTCTTATCAGGGGTCACGGTGCAGAGCAGCATTATTACCCCAACAGTATGAACCATGCTGGCCACGCCCACACCTACTCTGGCCCGCCGCCCAGCGCGCTGGCTGCTCAGACGGCAGCTGGACACGCCCCTCGTGGAGGAGCAGAACACGACAGCAGAGGCAGGACGATGCTGGCCTATCAGGGGGGCACGCTGGGTCGCGCTCACCACCACCAGGTCCCTCTGCCTCCTCCACCTGCTGATGCAATGAACGGGGGCTCTATGTCTCTCCCACCTGTAGACTTCAGGTAAATACAGGTGTCACTTGCTGACTCATTTGTATCAATATGTTTTTCTAACAATAAGAAGAAATCATGGGAACTGTGTCTGTAGTAATGAGCTGACAAAGGCCGAGCTCCATGTAGTTTGATTTTTTTTAAATGTTTTTTTTAATGTGACATAAGTTGTATATGTTGTAAGGTAAATCAAAGATAATACAAGGTGCTTGAATAAACTAATTAACTGGATGAACACTGCCACCTAGTGTAGCTGACTGTGCATGTGATTTCTGTCTTTTTCAGTATGGATGGCTATGCCAACACTGCTCCTCCTCCACCTCCCCCCGCACCTCTCATACCTTCTGCTCAGACGGCCTTTGCCTTTCCACCTGGAGGTCCAGTGCCTCCTGGTACAATGGCTGCTGGCGCCGGCGGATACGCTCCACCTCCACCACCTGGATCAGGAGGCCCAGCAGCTCCTCCTCCCCCTGGTCCTCCACCTCTACCCGCTCCAGCTGGTGCCTCCCACTCCACAACTCGCAAGATACTGTCCACTGCACTGGCTGAGAACACGGCGATCAGTGATGCTCGCAGTGATCTGCTGGCTGCTATACGTATGGGTGAGAGCTGTAGAATGTCAATATACTGTATACTTTTAGTGGGGTTTTTTTCCATTCTGTTTGTTATGAAACTCTTTAAATGTTCTAAATTTCTAATAAAACTACGTATAGTAAGTTAGAAGCAACAAATGATTTGGATCAGCACACATTATTTCACCTGTGCTCTGGTTTATTAAATAATTTATTTACAGTTGTAAAGTTATTCATACAAAGTAGTTTATATCTTAAAGCAGGGGTGTCCAAAGTGTGGCCCGGGGGCCATTTGTGGCCCTTGGTGTGATTTTGTGTGGCCCACAACTACAGTTTAAGGATGGTGTAATTCTGTCCTGTAGGTTTAAGTGAGTGATGTAGACCTTTTGCAAATTTAATTATCTTTTTTTATTTATTTACTTTTTAGGTTTAACAGCAAAATAGATAAAAAATAAATTTAAGAAATAACTTTTTTTTAAATTTAATAAAACATTAAAGACCGTGTAAAGTGAATTTCAATATTTTCTTCAATAAACATTATAAATGTCATAATTGTAATCTTGTAAATGAGTAAAAAGTCTCAAAATTGTAGCTCAATTAATTTTGGAGTTATAGATCAAACTTTGTTTAAAGATATGTCTGCTTCAGGATTTTTTAGGCGTGGTTTAAATGTGACCGCGTTTCGTCACGCGGTCTAAAGCCCCACCCCCTGCAGCTCCAGCCGTATAAATTAGTTCTTCGCATCGGTGGAGCCATTCACTCGCGAATCGCAGATAGCATCAGATAGCAATAGCATAGATATTTTGTTCATTGTTAGCTAGCTAATCAATTATGCCTCGTTCCTGCATCTTCCCTGGATGTCGCAATGGTCAGGGCACCCGCTTGGTGACTTTATTTAATTTATTTTATTTACTTGATCTCTGCTGCTGTCAGCCGCGGACACACAGAGTGGACCTCAAGTCCCCCGCGCGCAGCCACTGACACACAGAGTGGACCTCACGTCCCCCGCGCAGCCACTGACACACAGAGTGGACCTCACGTCCCCCGCGCGCAGCCACTGACACACAGAGTGGACCTCACGTCCCCCGCGCACAGCCACTGACACACAGAGTGGACACACCGTCCCCGCGCACAGCCACTGACAAACAGAGTGGACACACCGTCCCCGCGCACAGCCACTGACAAACAGAGTGGACACACCGTCCCCGCGCACAGCTGCTGTTATGTATCTGTGTGATTTCACATTGTGTGCTCACATTCTAAGAAAATAAAAAGTTTGACGAATATTTTGCTGACAATTGCTTTTCACTGACCTCTTTGGTTTCCTATATTTTTATCTGGAGGTTCAAATGAGTAGGGCTGGAGAACTCCAAGCTTCGCGAACATCTTCAGGGGGCAGGACACGGGGGCAGTACTGCGCTGAAACCACGCCCATGCGCTGACACGCCCCCAGCGTTTCAGACCAGGGCACAATTGTGATTTTTCATTATTTTTTAGACTTAATTTTATAAGGAAAACAATGTTTTTAATCAGTCAGATTTATATGGGTGATTAATAACACATATTTATGCCGTGTGACAAACTCAAAACACACATTTAATTTCACTTTACACGGTCTTTAAGCTTTTAATGTTTTGGATCTACAATAATTTAGAACACCTTCTCCACCAAAATTAGTAAATTTTGTCCGTTCTTCAAAGTATTGTTTACTCTGAGTAAAAAAAAAAAAGTATGCTTTTTATTATTTATTTATTTCACCTTTATTTTTTTTTTATTTTTTTTTGTGACTCGCAATTCCTTACATTTTCAAGGTTTTGTCCCGCATATGAAAATGTTTGGACACCCCTGTCTTTAAGTAATACTCTAGTTAATTCAATTAAACACATAAGGCTTTATTTAATAATAAAAAAATAGGGTCTTAATCGTTCTGTTTGGTAAAAACATTGTTTTTTCTAAGATGTAAGGTACAATATGATGCAATAGACCGTACAATACAAAAAGATGCAATACAAAACAGTACACTGTCCCCTTGGGTAGATTTGTTCTGAACTCATTGGTGCCACAGTAGCTGCTTTCATAAAAAAATTATAAACAAATAAACGATTGAAGCAGGCTTTCACTATCATAATCCGCCTGCAAGATACATCACAGGATTCCAATTTTAAAATGGGATTGTCCTGAAAAAGACCCATGTCATTAAAAAGCACTCCCATTGTAGACAGCTATTTACAGTAGGGTGTAGTGTCAGGTGTTCTGCCCACAGATGTCTTTTAAGGTAGTTTCTTACTGGGCTGCGAGTCTGCGACTACTGTATCTTCTGGACTATAAGTCACTCTGGAGTATAGATCGCATCAGTCAAATTTTTTATCTAAGTGAATGTTGGGGTTAGCGGTAGAGGAACAACATATAGTTGTCAAAAGCCTAGAGGGCTCTCTTGCGGCTGCAAATACCGGTAGTAGTGTTTACTCTTTGGTTCATGTCAGTATGAATGAACATTTAACACGTCAGTCAAAAGTTATGTCATGAATAGGGGGAAAAAAAACTTATGTAAGTCGCAGGACTGGCCAAACTATGAAAAAAAAAAAAAAGTGTGACTTATATTGCAGAAAATACGGTAGTTGGTAAACAGCATTTTCCAAGTCTTATGTAGAGGTTCTCAAATCCCTTGCTCGAGTTGTAGACACTTCAAGTCTTGTTGCTTTATTCGGTGCAGGCGTCTGAAACTTGTCTCAATTTTGTTGCATGCTTTTTCAACCCCACCTCGAGAGCTTTAAAAATTTTTACTGGTACTCCATCAGATTACATCATAAATCTGCTGCTAGTGCACAGCCTACACGCGCACAGTTCTGTAAGGTGTGCATTAAAAAAGGGACATTTAAAATAAAATAACTTCTCGTACCCAACCAGAAGGCTCACTGGTCAATTGGTTGCTGATGCTCATTTACTATCTGCAACTATTTGCATATTTTCTTGAGCTTGAGTCTCAAACTAGTCTCTAGCAGATGTTGAATATCTGTCTTTTTTTTTTTCAAATATTCCTAATATGGAAGGTCCCAGGCTTTTTTTTTTTTTACTTGAGTTAATTACATTTTTATGGGGGATTTCTTGTACAGTAATAAAAAAAAATCTCACTTTTTTGCTTCAATTCAAGATATTGTTTACAGTTGCCACGCTTTAAATTATTATAAAAAGACTTTCCCCATAAATGTATTTAATTTTCTTTTGCATTTCTATGAACACTTAAGAAGCACCTAAATATTTTTGTTTAAAGCATGCGTCTTTCCATTTCCAGGCATCCAGCTGAAGAAGGTGCAGGAGCAACAAGAGCAGCAGGCGAAGAGGGAGCCGGTCGGAAACGACGTGGCCACCATCCTGTCCCGACGCATCGCCGTGGAATACTCAGACTCCGAGGACGACTCGGAGTTGGAGGAGAACGACTGGTCGGATTAACGCATACACACATACCCACAGTCAAAACATAGGACAACTTCTGACACAGTTAGATTTGCAACCAGTTCATCTCACCTGGAAGAATGCTCACAGGTAATCACTGATTTTGTTGCTGAAGAAGTCACGCTCTACACCTGCACACAATCACATGCAAAAAAAAAACTGAATGCTTCAAAACTGGGAATATATATATATATATGCAAAATATACTGTACAGACTTGTAATAGACATTAATGCTGACCACTATAAACCATAAGTTGTGAATACACCCCTGTGAATGTTTCTCTACCTGTTATAACACTATAGACATAATGTGAAGGTGCTTCCTGAAGCTTGAGATTATTAGAATTATTACAAGCGTTCCTCTTGAGCTCATCTTTTTTTATGTTTATACTAAAATACTTCTGTATGCTATAGATCATGAGTTTTTAATTTGTAGATTAATATAACTGGAAGAGTGGCCGATTAAAGCCACGGATGAAGCAACATGATGTAAAAAGTCTTAAAAATGTGTTAACTGAGCCAGCTGCGTTCGCAATCGCTCTGTAACCTCTGACCCAGAAAGAAATAAAATCATGACTGAAGGATCGCGGCCGTGCTGCCATGTCTCTTTAATGTCCCGCTCATCGTACGGACGATACGTACCTGCCTCTGAGTCTTCAGTTTCCATAGTAACACTACATCCATGAAAGGAGTTACCAAGGAAACAGCAGGAGTGCATAAAATGCAGGGCAGTGAGCCACAGACAACAACACAACACAAATCAGTCAAGGCAGGAGTTTTATGCACAGCACGTTTGTATTTAATACAAAAATTAACTCAGTCAAGTGAACTAACCAAAGCAATAAAAAGTACAACTATAACACCTTGGAAAAATAGACGCCACGTTCACACAAATGTCTTTTTTTTTTTTTTCTTCTTTACAATATCTCAGTTAAGTTAGTGCATGTTGATTATCATTTATACGTTTATTTTGCAGATAATTAATTGTTGTGCCGTTTTCATCACCCCCACCCTCAAGAAATAAAGTGCATTTCACGTTGAAAACAAGATGTC
>JBBPBX010025866.1:20475-38543 GCA_038048925.1 Garcialebias charrua
GCGCTCGCCTCAACCGTTTAAAGTACAGTTTTAATATTGACAGAAAATAGACGGCAGGACTAAGATTGCAGTTCGGTTGCTGTCCTTTTTTTTTTCACTTTGGCTTGAGTCGCTGCTGGTCCCATCTCAATACAAGAAGCTCTGCAAACACGAAAAAACGAGGCCACTTCTCTCAGAATGGACAGGAAGACTAACGGCGTTATCGTCTTAAGGTCAGCGTGCAACACGAGGACACAGAAAATAGTAACGCGCACTCGCACCAAAACGCATGAAAACAGTGCCAAGCCACACACTCTTCGTTTAGGACACTCGGGAAAGGCGGAGACGATGGAACCAAAAAAAAAAAAAAAGAGAGTTCACGACCCAGTTCTGTGAGAGCAGGCGGTGGTGGAGGAATAGTTTGATCTCGCCCAAGAGCGAGCATCTTATCACGCTAACGCATCGCCGCCCGAACCGATGCTCCCGTGCTTCGCTCTGCTGGGAGAAGACGAGACGTGGATGTTATTGCTGTCCGAGTATTGCTTCACGGCTCATAAATAACCATTTGTAGGCTAGCTATTGCTGACATGATCTGTTTCTGGAGACCAATATGTTGGAGACGGTGACTCAAAGCAGCTTAGAAGTGACAGGACGCACGCAGCCACACAGCACGAATAAAAACGTTGCAAACAAGAAGCACGGAGCTTCTTAGAGTAGCTCTTATAATGCATTGCACGCAAGGTTCTTTCTGCGTAAACAAAGTTATCAAGGTCATGACATCAGGCACATCACCTACAGCGAACCAACACCTGGATCTCAGGGAGGAAAACGGGCATTTGTGCTAATTAAATGCAAATAAAAGCCCATACTTTGATCTAAATCTGAAATAATGGGGACGATAAGACGCTCAACAGGATCGATTTCCAGAAGAATCGCTTTAAATTAATATTTACTGTTTTAAAGCGGTAAATATTTTGGCGTGGGGCTCTGCTGAGAGATTATGAGCTGTTAATATCTTACCTGTTGTAACTTGGAGACCTAAATTTGAAGAATCGGTTTATTTTTCTGTATATATATATATAAGCCGAGCGGCGTCGCGATCAGAGTGGATTGCTGCCATCTTAGAACATTAATAAGAAAGATTTTACAACGGTATCACGCGAACGCTATTTCGTAAACCTTTACATTGCCGCAAAATTTACATTACGCAATTTTTATGTAAAATCGAGCGTGAAAAGTATGAATTGGGAGAAGAGTTTTGTTTTACTAGTTTCCAGCTGTGGATAAATGTGTGTGGGGAGGAATGGAGTGTGGGGAAAAAAAGTGTTTCTAGACTGATACTTCTTTTGCGTTTGCTGAAACACAAAGCAAAATAAATTCTACAAGTTGCTCAAATGAGCAGGATGTTTTTTCTGCATTTATAATTTATTTAAAACAATAAAAATAAGCTCAACGCTGTCACTGCATTATCCACTTTTTTATTTTTACCAGTGCAGTCGATAAATATCAAAATCTAAAATAGGAATCATTGACCTTTTTGTTGTGGGATGCCCTATCTGTAAGATTTATGTTATATTTATTTTTATTTAAACAGGTAGTCTCAATGAGTCACAAGGACTCATTTTCAAGAGTGACCTGTTTGAGAGCATAGTGGAGCAAATGAGGGTGCAGGCAGGTGTGGGTGTATCTCCTTGTCCACCCACATTTTGATGTTGTCGTCGGGGAGTTGAACTGGCGACCTTCCGATCACAGGCCTACCTTCTCTAACCTCTGCGCCACCACTCCCCATATTGATAGAAATTAGTAAAAATTTCTGTTTTTGGTCAAAATACAATTTTTACGTAATAAAATGAACATAAAGCAGTAAAATATGTGTTGTATAATAAAAGGCCTCTCTTTCAGTCGACGACCGTTTATCATTACACGATGTTTGGTAAACCCGGTGAAAGAAACTTTTGTAACCGAAGGGAAAAAACTTTGCCACATCCAATAAATCTTCAAACTGTAAGCATACAGATGATAACTAAACTTCATAAACTCAGAAAATCGCAGTAAATTTCTGATGCTTTGGCATAAAAAAATAACAAATACAGGTAGTCCTCGACTTACGACGGTCTCGAGTTACGACGTTTCGCGGTTACGACGCACCTCCCATTAAAAAAAATATACATATATATTTTGAAAATTGTATTTTGAAAAGCCGAGTTACGCAGTTTCCGGTTAGCTGTGGAGGCTACAGCTGCCCTGTACTCTCTAAAAAAGCTAAGTCTGGTCCTCTGGACATTCAAAAAACAAAACAAAACTGTACGTAGTACAACTTACTGTTACTGTGTGTACTGTGAACGCGGTTTTACGTCGTAAACGAATACGTACGGAGGATGGACCGAGCTGGACGGCGGTTTTACGGCGTAAACGCAATGGAGAATTCGGAGGAGGGACGGAGGAAGGCTTCACCAGCATACCAGTAGGTTATTAACTTTTTTCACTTCATTATGGCTCCCAAATGTATGTGTGTTTTGAAAATTATGTAGGGTACTGTGTTAGGATAGGCTAAGTGCTTGGTAAAATACTTATCTTGTACGTATAAGGTGCAGTTTGTATGTATGTTCCAACTTACGTCGAAATTCGGGTTACGACGGCGCGTAGGAACGAATCTCCGTCGTAAGTCGAGGACTACCTGTAATGTTAAAATTTGAGTTTGGAAAGTTATCTTATTACAAAATGAGACGTGTGTAGGAACGCTGTCAAAGTTTGCGATTAGCTAACCTCTCGGAGAAATACAATATTTCTGCTGGAACAGTTGTGCACCGTGAAACCGTTAATCAATTAAAGGTTTTATAAATATTTGCGAGAACAGCTATAAAACTTTTGTCACTGGAGTTGTTTTAAAATGACAACAATCCACTTTGGTCTTGGCCCCACTCCAACTAGCCACCTCATCAATTTGGTCAGAATTCCATTTTTAGAGCTATCTACAACAGGTAAGATATTGATTGTTTATACTCTTTCCATAGAACCTTTAATTTGATTACAGGAGTTAACTGAATTATCCTTTAGGATTTTTAACAACTTTGGAAAAAAAACGGTTCACAAAAGTCAAATAAAGTAGAATGTGAGGTACGATTACATCATCAGCTAGGCCTCTGTTTGGTGTTTCCATACTAACAAAATGCAGACGGGGGGGCTGTTGGGGCACTGACAGCTTAAAGCAAAAAGTGGAGGAAAGACGGAATAGGCAAGGCGAAACGGAGGCTGTGGAGCGGATCAGAGAGCATCGGCTCTATTTATATCTCTTGGCGGCTGTTCAGCTTTCGACACACGTTCAGAGTGCAGCAGCCGAGGCAGCGCCGCTCCAGACGGGTGTTTTCACTGTGGACGTAACACTGACGCGCAAACTGATTCCTTCCTTTTTCATCAAAAACAACCAGAGCTACAGACGGTCATCCACAGCTGCCGCCGGTGACGCGCTCTCTGCAGACACGAGGACAAGGTGAGCGGGATGCAGCCCACTAACTGGGGAAGATGGAGACACCTCGCTCCAACTAAGAAAATAACACCATTCATCCACCCTTGTGGGTAGAACCCCAACAGCTTCTGCCAGTGGCGTCTCCACCCAGAGCTGAAGCCACTTTCCCGCGGACTCCCCCTGCTCTTTGCCGCCGGACGAGTCCAGCGAGGAGCACCGCCGACCCAGGTTGCCTCTTCTCTTCCCGCCGGGGTCTGCGCGGTCAGACGTCGCTAGGAGTCCGCGCCCGGTGGGCCACGCCGGCCGGCACGCAGCCGCAGCACACCAGCCACAGCGCCTTCTGTATCTCCTGGTTCCTGAAGGCGTAGATCACGGGGTTGATGACGGAGTTGTACGTGGCGGGCACCAGCGTGGCGTACGTATAGAGCGGCGGGTAGGTGTAGTCGGCGACGAGGGCGTAGACGGTGAACGGCATCCAGCAGGCGGCGAAGGTTCCCAGAATGATGGCCAGCGTCGACACCCCCTTGCGTGTCGTGACGTAGTGGGGCGTGGCGGCCAGGAAGTGGTGCTGGAGAGCGATCTGGTGAGCGTGGCGCATCACGATCTTGCAGATCTGAACGTAGAGTTGCAGCATGAGTCCGAAGAGGAGCAGGAAGGAGACGGACAGAACGGCGATGTTGTTCCTGGTCAGCGGTCGCACCACGCTGCACGTGGCCTCCTCTGCCAGGCAGTTGACCCCCGTGACCGGCAGCAGTCCGAGACACAGGGACAGACCCCACAGCAGCACCAGCATGGTGTAGGTGAAGGCTGCCGTCCGCTCCGAGTTGTAGGTGAGGGCGTAGTACAGCGACAGGTAGCGGTCGATGGTGATGGCCAGCAAGCTGAAGACGGAGGCCGAGAAAGAAGCCACCACCAAACCCACGGTCAGCAGCTGGGCCGAGTCCGACTGGAGCAGGTAGGCACAGGTGAAGTGAAGGACGAGTCCCAGTCCGGCCAGCAGGTCCGCCAGAGCCAGGCTGCCGATCAGCAGGAACATGGGAGCTCTGAGAGCCGGGTTCTGCCAGATCACCAGCACCACCAGGGCGTTCTCGCAGGCGATCAGAGACCCAGAGGAGCACAACACGATGTCCCAGGGGTTGACCAGCAGCGGCAGCTGGCCAGGCGGCAAGACGTCCTCTGTGGAGAACGTCCCAGTGCTGGTGCTGTTGTCAGTCGGTGCCCCACCTCCAGTCGCCCACTCTGTGGGGTCTGGGCTCAACCAGCCGGGGGAAGCTGGTGGCGCTTCACTCATTGTGCCCCCCGTCTGAAACAAAACACACACAAGTGTTTATTTATTATTTATTTTATTTATTCATTTCAAATTTAAAACACAAAAGAAACAATTCCAAAACATACGGTATATAGAAAGAAAAAAAAAACAGATTTAAAATTAAAGGAAGCAGAAGAAGAATAAAATTCTTATATCTGCCCCTTCTTAAATCAAAATTATATTCAACACTCAATTCAAACAATGATTATTCATGAACAAAATTAATAACCCATAACAATTGCCGATTTTTAGTACAATAACAATTTTACATTTAAGAATTTATACTTAATCAATTTCTTAAATATAGACATTGACTCAATTTTTTGGCATCATTTCCCAAACCATTCCATAAATCTATTCCATGTATTAAAGTAAACCAACCCTTTAAACTGGTTAACAATAATGTCTGTTAAGATTGTAACTGCTTTTCCTTTTTACAAAATGCTTTTGAATATTTAGAGGTAGTTTGTAGTTTTGAGCTTTATGCGTAAATGAAAAAATATTATATTCCACCAGATCATAAAACTTCAATAGTTTCAATTTATAGAATAGTTTGCTTGTTGGATGATAACAATGCATTCTTGTTATAATTCTTATAGCTCTTTTTTGCTGGATGAAAATAGGCTTTGTTAAAGTTTTACACGCTGTTCCCCAGACATCAACACAATAAATTAAATCTGGTACTATAATTGTGTTATATAGCAAATACAAGGCATTATCATTCAATAAATCCTTTACCCTATATAATACTGCTGTGGATTTGGATATTTTAGTTTTAACAGAATTTATGTGTTGTTTCCATGATAATTTAACTTAGCATCCATCCCCCCCATTTCCTGTGCCTGCTTTTCTGTGCAGGTGGCAATATTCAGCAAAAGGTGGTGTCCACCCTGAACTGGTCGCCAGTTTATTACAGGGTCACAAATGGACAAATGAGATTCACACTCACTCCTGGTGTCAATTTAGAGTTAACCTGACAAGAACTCAAAGAAGGTTCGTTCGAGGAAACTGGAGAAAATCTACACATACACAGAGAGAAGATGCAGAGTCCACCCAGAAAGGTCCCCGGCTGGGATTTGAACCAGCAACCTAGGGGTGCAGGAAACAATTGATTTTTTAAAAGAATCGAGATTCTTAGTCCTGGCGATTCAGAATCGATTCTAAAAAAAACAAAATCGATATTTTTTTTTTACATTAAACCCCAAAAGATAAAGAAAATAAAACCATATCTTTTAGTATATGAAAGAATACATAAAATGAAAGGTGGCAGAAAGAAGAAGAAATCTGACCCGAACCAGTGACCTCCAGCACCCGATAAGGATAAAGCGGGTAAAGATGATGGATAGATGGCTTTTGTTGAAAAGATTTACCAAACAAATCTTTTAAACAAAATCCATCCATACACATTTGAAACATGGATGAATGCAATATGATTTTGAAGTCTATTTTATTTTGAGTTAAATGTTTATGCAATACAGTAGGCTGAAATCTTTGTTTACGTTTGTATTTTGAATTATTTGTGATATGGACTGGAGACATGTCCAGGGTGTCCCCTGCCTCTCGCACAGTGACTGCTGGATATAGACACCAGTGACCTCCGTGACCCGATTAAAGCTGCTGCATTCTATTCATATACCCATCTGATCACAATTCAGGCTGCTGTATTTATACTGTATTATTTGACATTATACCATACCATACCATTTTATTTATAAAGCACTTTCAACAGGAACAAGTCCACACCAAAGTGCGGACTTGTTTGCTACAAGCATACATTATTGTTTTAAATAATTTTTTTATTTGTTTACATTATTGTTTAATATTTTCATGATTTCAATTGAAAATTGTTTCAGAATCGAAAATTGTTTCAGAATCGAAAATTGTTTCAGAATCGAAAATCGTTTCAGAATCGAAAATCGATTCTGAATCAAAAATCGATCCTGGAATGAAAATCGTTTTAGAATCGTAAATCGATTTTTAATCGAAACGGTGCATCAAAAATCGGAATCGAATCGATTCTCCAGACACTGAGAGATTTGCACCCCTAGAGCAACCTGCTTGCCGAGAGGTGGGCGTAAACACAATCGTATATCCAGATGTGGTCCTTGAGGGCCACCACAGAAGATCTCAGCTTTTATACCAGATTCAGATGAATGGAATCCATCCATCATGTTTACCCACTTCTTCCTTTTCGGGTCAAGGGGTCACTGGTGCCCATGTCCAGCCATCACTGGAGAGGCGGGGGACACCCTGGACAGGTTGTGACGTCCATCACAGGGACACATAGAGACAAACAACCATTCACTCTCTCACTCACACCTGGACAATTTAGACCAATCAGCCTAATGTTAGCTGGGATTTAAACCTGCGGCAGTGGTAAAAACTTTGGTAACCAATTGTCATCCTTGAGGGCCACCGTGTAGAAGATCTCATCTTTTACACCAGATTCAAATGAATGTAAGATTTACTTAAACTTGTAGAACATTGTGAGGTATACCCACTGGGTCTGGGACCATTAATGCAGGACAGTGGTCCTCGAAGACCAGTAATGGACACCACTGGTTCAAAGGGACAGAATGTACCATGGAGTAAACCTCTTTTTGGTTTAACCTCAGCAGTAGAAGACAAAACGCGTTGCCTTCCTGCGCATCACTTATTGAACTGCAGCTGTTTTTAGAATATATCCAGCTGTGGTTTTGTGCAAGTGTCTGGACAGGCCTGTGAGTGCATGCACGTTGAGCCGGTGCAAAACCTCAGACTAAAAACTAATCCCCCTCTGAGCGTTAAGCAGCCTGTGATGGGTACAATGTAATGAATGCATAAAGGACTGAAGAGATTCCTGTTGCTGCTAATAATTCACAGAATAAAGCGCGTGCACCCAGTTTGTCCCTGTGTGCACCTTGCACAAACCGGCTGCTCCTCCTCAAGGCTGCAGTTTTATCCCCAGTGCGTGTGATAAAGAAGAAAAGATGCTCTACCTTGGCTCGTGAGGTGAGGCTCCCCGTCTAGATGGAAGCGCCTTGAAGTCCCATGTCGGGGATGATGGATGGAGAGAGGAGAGAGAGGAGGAGGAGACGCTGGAAGAAGAGGAGAAAGGAGCGCCAAGCGTGGACAGCGGTTGTGCGAAAGGAGCAGCGGTGGAAGGGAGGAACAGGAGGAGGTGTAAGGAGGGAGGGAGACCATGATGATGATGATGAAGGAGGAGCCAGACTGCCAGAAACTGGTTGAACACGGTCCATGTCTGCTCCATGCACGCGCTAATTGTGCATGACCTTTTTTTTTTCATTCACTTGATTCAACCTTTATTTAGGCAGGTTAATCCCATTGAGCCTCGAGGACTCATTTATAAGAGAGACCTATGAATGACAGCAACATAGATTTTCCTTGAACAATCAAATAAACATAAGAGAGGAATACAGATTTTTTTTTTTTTTTAAACAAGTTAAAACAAAGATATCAAAGTAAAACAGACAGATTATGAGGCAAATGTAGAAAATCAAAAACAGGAACATGTCTGCATTGGTTTTTGCCAGGAGTCCAACATGATTCTTAAAGCCATTTAGAGAGGTCAAGGTCAAGAGCTTCAGATCTTTTTGTAAGATATTCCAGGAAGCAGGAGCAGAGTAGGAGAAGGCCCTTTTTCCAAGTTCAGTCCTCACTGACGGAACACTGCAGGTGATCATGTCCTGAGAGCGCACGCTGTAGCTGCACTCACGCAGAGACATGTAGGAGGAGATGTATGAAGGCAGCAGACCAAGAAGTGATTTAAAGATGAAAATGTACCAGTGGAAAAGTCTGCGTGCGGTTAATGATGTCCAGTTAAAGGTTCAGTCTGCAGTTTTTGGTAGAACGCAGCACTTAGGAAAATTTTGAACAGAGACACGTTTCTGGTCCCTCCCCCTCAGAGCCATATATGGCTCTTGCTGTCGGTGAAATTCAGCTCTGCTTCCGAATGCTCCGCCTCCACTGCATGTCCTCTCAGCAGCTGCGAAGTTCTGTGATTATATGTTAATAAAACGTTCTAAAAAATTGAATAAAACAGGGAGCACACCAGAACACCATGAAATCTTCAGAGCCGCGCGCAGCCACGTTGAACCCGAGTTTAATTTGCTTGTGACAAATTCATCCATCAATGTTTCTGTCATGACTCAGCAGAGGAGGAAGCGATCACTTGACTTTTGGCAAAAAAACAAAAGAAAAGTCCAGATCAGGGATGAAGAAGGGGAATTTAATACATTTGTGTCACATACAAAACAGTTTTGCATCGCTTTGCAATTATTTCAACGAGAACCTGCGTGGCCACAGGGGCTGCAGGCGGAGGGGTGGGTTAGGAGCGTGAGAAGTGAGAAGCTCTGTTTTTATTGGCTGGTTAACGGCGGGTCACTATGGCTTTTTTTTAATTCTTATTTACCACCTGGAGAAGCAAGGGGACTATAGTTTTTTTCAGAGATTACTTTGTCTAACATCAGCCTGTCAGGAGATAGTGACAGAGTGAAGAAATATGTTAAAAATGTATTTTTAGACAACTTACAGACTGCACTACAGAACTGCAGCTTTAACCAGTGAATACAGGGTGCAGTGGTGGGTACGATAATCACAGCCAGTTATGAATCTTAGTGCACCATAGACAGCATCCAACATCTGCAGGGTGCATGTAGGAACATTCATGTGATTATTTAATTATAATTGAAAATCAACCATTTAAGGTGTTACAGAGAGATGTAATTTATTTATTTGATAGGGACAGACACACATCGACATAGACAAACTGAGTAAAACAGCAGTCCCATGTTTGCATCATAGTGCAATAGCAACAAGCTAATTCGCAGCACTTGTCCCTATAGATGCCCCTCAAATGAATCATAATTGATCTTGTGCGATTCGTTGGGGACGACTCTCCACTACTACCACACTACATTTTAGTGTGATATCCTTTTTACTTTGTAAATGGAGAGTGACTCCAAAAGTTAATCTGTTGTACTTGTACATCTAATGGTTATTTGCTGAAACGTTTGTTAAAATTTGACCAGTGATTCGTGAAATATTTTACTAACAGACAAGGTCAACTCCAACAGATTATGCCAAACGTTAGTGGGGGGGAAATGTGTCACGCGTAGAGCTCAGAGAATATGTCTCATGATTTTAGTTTCACATCTTTCAAATTGAAGAAGTTATAGCCATTTTTGTGTTTTCTAAAATCAGTTGGCTGTGGAGGCCGTTTTTAAATAAAGTGACTCCAAAAGTGAATCGGCTGTAGTTCCATCCATCCATCCATTGTCTTCCGCTTATCCGGGGTCGGGTCGCGGGGGTAGCAGCCTAAGTAGGGAGGCCCAGACTTCCCTCTCCCCAGCCACTTGGAGCAGCTCCTCTGGGGGAATCCCAAGGCGTTCCCAGGCCAGCCGAGAAACATAGTCCCTCCAGCGTGTCCTGGGTCTTCCTCTGGGTCTCCTCCCGGTGGGACATGCCCGGAACACCTCACCAGGGAGGCGTCCAGGAGGCATCCTAACCAGATGCCCGAGCCACCTCAACTGGCTCCTCTCGATGTGGAGAAGCAGCGGCTCTACTCCGAGTCCCTCCCGGATGACTGAGCTTCTCACCCTATCTCTAAGGGAGAGTCCAGACACCCTGCGGAGAAAACTCATTTCAGCCGCTTGTATCCGAGATCTCGTTCTTTCGGTCACAACCCAAAGCTCATGACCATAGATGAGGGTGGGAACGTAGATCGATCGGTAAATTGAGAGCTTTGCCTTTCGACTCAGCTCTCTCTTCACCACGACAGACCGGTACAGCGCCCGCTTCACTGCGGATGCTGCACCTATCCGCCTATCGATCTCACGCTCCAGTTTTCCCTCATTCGTGAACAAGACCCGAGATACTTAAACTCCTCCACTTGGGGCAGGACCTCCTCCCCGACCCGGAGAGGGCATGCTACCCTTTTCCGGCTCAAGACCATGGCCTCGGATTTGGAGGAACTGATCCTCATCCCGGCCGCATCACACTCGGCTGCAAACCGCTCCAGCGAAAGCTGTAGATCACGATCTGATGAAGCCAATAGGACCACATCATCTGCAAAAAACAGAGAAGCGATTCTAAGGCCACCAAAACGGATCCTCTCAACACCTTGGCTGCGCCTAGAAATTCTGTCCATAAAAGTTATGAACAGAATCGGTGACAAAGGGCAACCTTGGCGGAGTCCAACTCTCACTGGAAACGAGCCTGACTTACTGCCGGCAATGCGGACCAAGCTCTGACACCGGTCGTACAGGGACCTAACAGCCCATATCAATGGGCCTGGTACCCCATACTCCCGGAGTACCCCCCACAGAACCCCCCGAGGGACGCGGTCGAATGCCTTTTCCAAGTCCACAAAGCACATGTAAACTGGTTGGGCAAACTCCCACGCGCCCTCCAGGACCCTGCTGAGGGTGTAGAGCTGGTCCAGTGTTCCACGACCAGGACGAAAACCACACTGCTCCTCCTGAATCCGAGGTTCGACTATCCGACGGACCCTCCTCTCCAGAACCCCTGAATAGACCTTACCAGGGAGGCTTAAGAGTGTGATCCCCTATAGTTGGAACACACCCTACGGTCCCCCTTTTTGAATAGGGGAACCACCACCCCAGTCTGCCAATCCAAGGGAACTGCCCCCGATGTCCACGCGATATTGCAGAGTCGCGTAAGCCAACACAACCCTACAACATCCAGAGCCCTAAGGAACTCAGGGCGAATCTCATCCACCCCCGGAGCCTTGCCACCGCGGAGCTTTTTAACCACCTCGGCGACCTCAGCACCAGAGATTGGAGAGCCCGACCCAAAGTCCCCAGGCTCCGCTTCCTCAGTGGAAGACGTGCCAGTAGGATTGAGGAGGTCTTCGAAGTATTCCGCCCACCGACTCACAACATCCCGAGTTGAGGTCAACAGCACGCCATCCCCACCATAAATGGTGTTGGTCGCGTACCGCTTTCCCCCCCTGAGACGCCGGATGGTGGACCAGAATCGCCTCGAAGCCGTACGGAAGTCATTCTCCATGGCCTCTCCGAACTCCTCCCACGCCCGAGTTTTTGCCTCAGCAACCACCCGAGCCGCATGCCGCTTGGACTGCCGGTACCTATCTGCTGCTTCCGGGGTCCCACAGGCCAAAAAGGCCCAATAGGACTCCTTCTTCAGCCTGACAGCATCCCTCACCGCCGGTGTCCACCACCGGGTTCGAGGGTTGCCACCACGACAGGCACCAACAACCTTGCGGCCACAACTCTGATAAGCTGCCTCGACAATAGAGGCGTGGAACATGGCCCACTCGGACTCAATGTCCCCCGCCTCCCTCGGAACGTGTTCAAAGCTCTCCCGGAGGTGGGAGTTAAAGCTCCGTCTTACGGGAGACTCTGCCAGACGTTCCCAGCAGACCCTCACAATACGTTTGGGTCTGCCAGGTCTGACCGGCATCCTCCCCCACCATCGGAGCCAACTCACCACCAGGTAGTGGTCAGTTGACAGCTCCGCCCCTCTCTTCACCCGAGTGTCCAGGACATGCGGCCGCAGATCAGATGAGACGACAACAAAGTCGATCATCGAACTGCGACCTAGGGTGTCCTGGTGCCAAGAGCACATATGGACACCCTTATGCCTGAACATGGTGTTCGTTATGGACAATCCATGACGAGCACAGAAGTCCAATAACAGAACACCACTCTGGTTCAGATCAGGGGGGCCGTTCCTCCCAACCACACCCCTCCAGGTCTCACTGTCATTGCCCACGTGAGCGTTGAAGTCCCCCAGTAGAACAAGGGAGTCCCCAGGAGGCGCACTCTCCAATACCCCCTCCAAGGACTCCAAAAAGGGTGGGTAGTCTGAGCTGCCGTTTGGTGCATAGGCACAAACAACAGTCAGAGCCCGTCCCCCCACACGTAGGCGAAGGGAGGCTACCCTCTCGTTCACCGGGGTGAACCCCAACGTACAGGCACCAAGATGGGGGCAACAAGTATGCCCACTCCTGCTCGGCGCCTCTCACCAGGGGCAACTCCAGAGTGGAAGAGTGTCCAACCCCTCTCAAGGAAACTGGTTCCAGAGCCAGAGCCATGCGTTGAGGTGAGTCCGACTATTTCTAGTCGGAACCTCTCAACCTCACACACTAGCTCAGGCTCCTTCCCCACCAGAGAGGTGACATTCCATGTCCCAATGGCCAGCTTCTGTAGCCGAGGATCAGACCGCCAGGGTCCCCGCCCTCGGCCACCACCCATCTCACATTGCACCCGACCCCTTTGGCCCCTCCCATAGGTGGTGAGCCCATGGGAATGTGTCATCTGTAGTTGTACATGATAATCTAAAAACTATTTTCTGATTGTTTCTTTAAAAATTCTCCAGTAGTTCATGTGATATTTTGCTAACAGACAGGTTTGACCCTAAGAGTTAATGGCAAAGTTTTGATTAAGGATCTCCCATCAGTGTGCGTCAGGGATGACTCCCTCTCGGCTACTAAACCAAATTTCAGCTGAATGCTTGCACAATCAAGAGCTTTAGCTGCTTTTTTTTTTTTTTTTTTTTTTTGTCAGTTAGCTGTGGCGGCCATTTTTATTTGGGTTGACTCCAGAATTAAAATGTTTGTAGATAAAAATTGGATGATTACTTTAAAATGTTTAATTAAAATTCATCCTCTGGGCCATAAAATGCACATTAATCCCAGCCTTTCGTCTTATTTCAGATTAACTGAACATGCAGTTTACCCAATTTGAGTTCAGATTTTTTTTTTCTTCTTTTTTGGAGTTTGACTCAAGTTTCAGTCATTAAGATGCTGGATCCAGAGGCTCACTTTCCTCCTGCTATTCTGGTCCTGTCTGTGCTATTACCAGCATCCCTGATGTGTATCACCTCCTCCCTGTCCTCCATCTTCTCCATCACGTGCTCCCTACTCCCCCTCCAACATTGTTGTATATTTAGCCACATTAACAGAACAACCATTTTTCACCTGCCTCTTTTAGTGTTTAGTCCAAATGGATTATTAACAGCTCCTGATGCAAAAGCAGAACCCACCACAAGGAGGCGACATAGAGCATCTTCATGAGTCATTACCTGTGGGATAAAAGGAGAGCACAGCATCCCTGAATCTTAAGTCTTTGTATATATTTTTTTTATTGTTTTTCTCTTTAAAACAGAAAATGATCGTTTCACAACAGGCCTTTTTCAAGCAACCCCCTCACATCAAGCTTGCCAACACCTACAAAACAGTATCAAAAGTGCACCATAGTGTTAATACATCTTCTCAAGGTCTAACGTTTTCCAATGATAATATTATCTTGTAATATTTATACAAATACCATTCTGTACACTGTAGAAATACAACAGCCCAGGAGAAGGTACCCTACAAGTGGGGGTACCCAGCTCCTGTCCATCCTCCGTTACATCCAGGACCAAAAACTGTCACAGTTTAGAATAATGTCATGGGAGGTGAAGACTCCAAGCCAATATCATATCATATGAATTAAATACCCACTCACCCCACACCCAAAGGCAAAAACTAAAATGCCACTCGTCCAAGCAATCAGCATCTGTACAACCCTCTGTATTTTTTCTTTTTTTAAACAATCAGTTTCATTCATTATTTGTCCTCGCAGCAGCAGCGTGGATGAGGGGACAGGAAGGACATGGAGGCCATCGGGGTCCATGGCTGAGCTGCAGCGCCGAGTGTGTAAAAAGCACAGGTATGAAATCCAGCTGTGCAGGCAGGTATTTTTTTCTTTCAGGTCTGCTGCTTTCCAACTAAATGGGGAGGAACGCATCTTTCCATGTTTATGCGTTGAAGCGCTTGAGTCCACGTTCAGTCTCTGGACTGATAAAACAGGATGTAGCCCGACTCGGAGTTCTTGGAGATTTCGGAAGTGAGGCCGTAGAACTCTTCTATAGCCTGAGCATCGATTTTCTGCAGGAGAAGGAACGGAGAAAGAAGAAGTGTTAGAAAACCAAACCTGGAAAAGAAAAAGGTAACTGTTCATAGGCCTGTCGCGATAAACAATAAATCAATTAATTGCATGAGAAATGAAAATCATCGACTTAATTTTCATTTATCGGCTTTATCGTTTCTTCGTGTCTCTTTCTACTGAAGACACTGGATGACAAAAGGCTCAACTCCAGTGATCTTCACTGACCCCTCACTTTCTCTTTAAAATCCTTTTAACAGTCCAAAAATTGCGTTTTTGGATCGTTAAAAGCAGCTAAGCTGAGAAGCTAAGCTAACAGGCCGACCTCGGGGGGGGAAAAAACCTCCGTCTTGTCTAAGCTTCAAAATTCACTGTCCATGCCTTCATGTAAAAAGTTGTTTTTCTCTGCAAAAAGAAGCTGAGAACTTGTTTACTAATTTTTTTATTAAAAGCTTTGTGTGACAAATGCTGAAGAGCTCCAACAACACCCAGAGTTCGACATTTTGAGAACCGAAAAACAGGAACAAGAGAGGGGCCTCCCTCCCATTTTCCTTAAAGAGACACGCTGCTCGCTCCCTCGCTATCCATCCCTCGGTTCAAACAGTCTTATATTGCCATCCAGTGGTCAAAAAATGTACTACAAACAAAACAAAAAATTTCTTCTTTAATTTGACAATAATTACTAATTATTGTCAAATTTCAAACAATATCGTTTATCGCAATAATTTCTGAGATGATTAATCGCCCAGCAAAATTTGTTATCGTGACAGGCCTAACTGTTCATGCTCATTTTTGTAGAAAATACAGAGAATGATGAGCTGAATGAGTTTGCTGAAGATGAAACTGAGCTGTTTAAGCGAAAAGTCCGAACAGGAACCAGAAACAAACAGAACACCAATTAAAGCTATAAAAGCAGAACCACTGGCTAAAAGTTAAAAGTAGCAAATGTCTAGCTGAGAACCTATAAGAAAGTCTTGTTAAAAGCAAACAGTCGCAGAAAGCTAGCTAAAGGTAACACAGCCTAGCTAAAAGTAGCAAAATGGTAGCTAAAAGAAACAAAAGCCTAAGTAAAAAGGCTAAACTAGTCAAGATACCTAGTGAAACATTCAAAGTAACAAAAGTCTAGGCAAGAAGCTAAAAGCAAAAACAAATCTAAAATCTATCCTGATGCACGCTCAGTAATCCAGGTAGATAAATCTAACAAGGTTGAGTCAGGTCCTCTGAACGGGACCTTCCTGAAAGCAGATAAGAAACACAAACAGGACTCCAGCCATCAGGTGAAAAGGAGGACCCCAGACCAGTGGTCATTCTGTATGTTGGCAGCGTTTCAGAGAAACTGAGACGTTTATTTTCTAAACACAACGTCCCAGTGGCTTTTAAACCCCAAAATACATTACGGCAAAGACTGGTTCATCCCAAAGATCCAGTCCCCCGGCACAAACAGAGTAATATTGTGTATGCTGTTCAGTGTCAGGAGGGCTGTGATCAGTCTTACATCGGGGAAACTAAACAGCCACTGGCCAAAAGGATGGCCCAGCACAGAAGATCAACATCATCAGGTCAGGACTCTGCAGTCTACACTCATCTCCAGGCCAGCGGTCACTCTTTCAGGGATGAAGATGTTCACATCCTTGATAGAGAGGAACAATGGTTTGAGAGAGGAGTAAAGGAGGCCATCTTTGTGAAAAGAAATCGCCCGTTGTTAAACCGGAGTGGAGGCCTCCATGTTCAACTGTCCCCCTCTTACAATGCTTTTCTTACTAGTATCACTCAGCCCTCTGTGAATAGCAAACAACCATCAGGGTGCTAACAGGTCATTAGGCTGATGGTCCTCCTTTTGCATGTGAACAGCTAGTTTTGGCTGTCACCAGCAAACTGGTTGACCCACTATGAGAAGGTGCGGCTGATAAGTCTGAAGAGCCCGGCATACTCCATCCAATGCACTGGAATTGGCTTTCATCGTCAGATGTCATTAACCGTGTTTCCATCTATTTTCAATTCGAATTTTGAGCCAATTTTTGAAATTTCGCAAAAATGTAAATAAAAATGAATGCGAATCAGAAGTGTTTCCATCAACTGGCTTGAAGCGCATCCACCAGGCCACGCAAAGCGGCATTACGTCAGACGTCAGCGTTACGCATGTCTACAGTGAACAGGAAGTAGCGGTTGAAAACAGAACCCGACCACACATCTCTGCAAAATGGAGAGAATATTTCAGGTATGTGTTGCTATCGGGCAAGTTGTATTTATTCTATCATGCCAACTAGTTTTAGCGATGTTACATGTTGTCCGGAGACGAAGTCACGTGACGTGAATATTCGCTACGGCAGAACTGAGTCGGCAAATCTGTTTCCATCTCTCGTTTTGCGCATCGGCTCTGTTTCGAAGAACCCAAAAACCACCTCAAGCGAGCGTATCAACTTTTTTGCAAATTAGAGGAAGTTAATTCGAATCTTGCCGTTTCCATTCACCTTTTCTGATGCGATACTTCAAACTGCGCATCAAGAAACCTTGATGGAAACACGGCTATAGTTGCGTTACAAAAATTGCGACATTTTCTTCACAGAGCAGCTTCGTCCGCCGATTCTCAAGACAAGGCTTGGCTGCTTGGACTCACAGGGGTCTGCGCCAAGTAGTGTGCGACTGATCAGTAGTTTGTGGGCATGTTTGCTTACGGAGAAACACACTCCGACAGCAATGTTGTCATTTCTCTTCAACTTCTCCACTGCAACAACTGGTGAAGTGCCTTTCAGCGTGGATCTTCCAACACTGAGCTCCTCCTGCTCAGCTCTGCTCCTATTCAGCAGCTGAACATGCCACCTACGTCATCTTCTCCTTTTTATTGTTTTCAATAACACCAAAAGATTTTCCTGCTCATCCAACATTATTTCTTCTTCCTCCTCTCTTGTGAAATCATACGTTTATCACCGTCATGACCACAGTGTTTACTTTTGTCAGAAAAACACAGATATAAGATTTATTAAATGATAAGGCCCTTTATTTGTTGTATAATGCATTATTTCTGCCGCGCTTAATTTATGGTGTTAACGTCTGGGGTACAGCGTGTAAATCAATTACAATGCCTATTTTTATCTTACAGAAGAGAGTTATTAGAATTATCACCAGAAAGAATTTCCATCATCCATCAAGCATTTTGTTTTATCAAATGAAACTGCTGAAGTTTTATGATTTAGTTGATTATAATATTTTGTTAGTTTTGTACAAAGCACAAAATAATGCACTTCCTTCAAATATTCAAAAATATTTTGTTAGAAGAACGAGTAGTTATAATCTTAAGGGGATTAATCTTTTTGTTAAGCCATATTTTAGGACTAGTTCACGGGGAAGATCTACCTTAATTCGAGGAATAGGGTTATGGAATGAATTGGAATCAGACATTAAA
>JBBPBX010025867.1:8153-38543 GCA_038048925.1 Garcialebias charrua
GTCAAATCTGCTGAATTTAAATTGTTTCGGTTTGACTTCTTTCAAAACAGTCTCGTGCGCTATGAAAATAAATTATAAATAAATCGAATTTTATCTCAAATGTCTTATACAAGGCAACAGTTTGTACATTAGACCCCATATAATTACACTTTGTAAGCCTAAAACATATCTGTCGAGTGGTTTAAGAGCTGTTTATCTAAACAGTAGGTACCTGTTCACGGAGCTAACTGCTAACAGCTAAAAGAGTGTTTTTTTTTTTTAAATAGCTTGAAACATCTTCTGCAGCTAACAGTTTGTAAATGACCACCAAATAATTACGCTCTGTAAGTTTCAAGAAAATCCGCGGTGTGGTTTATGAGTTATCCTGCTAAAAAAAACAGCTAACGTCACAGCTAATAGTAGCTACCTCCAGAGCAGGAGGCCGGGCAGCGATAGAGCAGTCCGAGCAGAGGAGGCTTTTTTCAGACACATGAGCTAGAAACTGTCGGTGTACTCCTCTGGAAGTGTCCCCCTAGTAGACAAAAGTGGTACTGCACCATTTTTTGGCCAAAATGAAAAACGGCGATATCAGAGTCAAAAATAGGTCTAAAAATATGGGAAAATATCCATAAATAACACGCTTCGGCGTATAATCCGCAGGACATTCAAATTAGAAAAAAACCTGCGTGTTATACCCCGAAAAGTACGGTAATTATATCAACGACGTCACACAGGTGTGACCAGATAAGCAATCGGAGGGCTATATAGCCTAGCAGTATCCATAATTCAGTCCTTTTTTCTTCTCGCGCGCGTTCGATCCAAGGCTACAGGCCTTTGGCTTTTCTTTTCTTGCCGTCGCTAGAGGCCCGACTGCCTGTTAGCCGAAGCAGTGTGTTCACCCTCCGAGGGCCGCAACAGTTAATCGAGGTATTTCATTGGGCTTCGGTGGCTTCGCCCCTCTCCCAAACCATAGCGTTGCTAATGTGATTAACACTGGTGAGTAACTTTTGCCTATTTTGCGGCTCCGCCGCTTGTGGCGGCTCCATCCGCCCTCGAGGAGGCTACCGTGTGGGTCACGCAAGTAGTCTTTACTTTGCCTTGACTTCGGCTCTTTTGTTGCCATTGGTGTGGCTCCGTCCGCTTTAGGAGGCAATTTCCACGTGAGATCGACACGTGGGTAAATATTACTTCTACTAAGGTTTATTGTGTAGCCAGCTGTGTTTTGGTCTTGTTTACTTTAGGAAGGCGAGCGTTCGCGCACCTTCCATAAACTATTAATAAATGCGCCAACCTCATAGACGGTTGGGCTGAGCTAGCAGTGCTAGTCTTCTTGAGTTTTGGTCTTGTTATCTATTAGTTACGGCTAGCGTACGCACCCTCTCCCAGTTCATTTTCGCCAACCTTATACACGGCTGGGCTGAGCTAGCGGTGCTAGTCTCTTTCGTATTTTTTTGGCCTTGGTTTCTATTGGTGGCGGCTAACGTTTACGCACCCTCTCCCAATTTGCTTCTATTGGTGGCGGCCAGCATTTACGCACCCTCTCCCAATTTGCTTCTATTGGTGAAGGCTAGCGTTTACTAGGGCTGAACGATTTTGGAAAATAATCTAATCGCGATTTTTTTTCTATAAATTGCGATTGCGATTTAAAATGCGATTATTTTTACTGGTTCCGTATTAATTCATATCACTAACGACGCAACTGTTTTTTTTAAATCAGATAATTAATGCGGTTTTTCACGAAGAACGTTAGCTTGCTGAGCTAGCTGCTAACAGGGCACCGTCAACAACAGACCCGGTCACATGACCAGCTCGCGCTCTGTTTATCTCGTGCGGTCTCGGTGTTTCAGCCTCTAAGATCAGATACACGTTTAAATGAGCTAACTTACCTGAATTTATAACTTTTATGACTTCTGTCGAGCCTGGAGCAACTGTGTTGGAACGCACAGTCTCCTCCATCCCTGCTCTCTGTGTTTTGCTCCACTCGAGCTGCGCGCGGCTAGAGCTGCTCACTACCAAGTCACGTGACCAGCTTGCGCTCTCAGATACACGTTTAAATGAGCTAACTTACCTGAATTTATAACTTTTATGACTTCAGTCGAGCGTGGAGCAACTGTGTTGGAACGCACGGACTCCTCCTCCCTGCTCTCTCTCTGTTTTGCTCCACTCAGCTGCGCGCGGCCACAGCGGTTCACTACCAAATCTCGTGACCAATCAAATCGCAGCCCGTGCGATTAGAGAATCGCGTTTTAACATATCGCGAGATAATCGCAAATGCGATTAATCGCCCACCCCTAGCGTTTACGCACCCTCTCCCAATTCGCTTCTGTTGGTGAAGGCTAGCGTTTACGCACCCTCTCCCAATTCACTTCTGTTGGTGAAGGCTAGCGTTGACGCATCCTCTCCCAATTTGCTTCTGTTGGTGAAGGCTAGCGTTTACGCACCCTGTCCCAATTCGCTTCTGTTGATGAAGGCTAGTGTTTACGTATCCTCTCCCAATTCGCTTATGTTGGTGAAGGCCAACGTTTACGCACCCTCTCCCAATTCATTTATGTTTGTGAAGGCTAGCGTTTACGCACCCTCTCCCAATTTGCTTCTATTGGTGAAGGCTAGCGTCCGCGCACCCTCTCCCAATTCATTTCTGTTGGTGAAGGCTAGCGTCAGCGCACCCTTTCCCAATTCATTTTTCGCCAACCTTGTTCTCCATTGGCGAAGGCTAGCGTCTGCGCACCCTCTCCCACCTTTGGCCTCTTTCGTCTTACACTTGAGTAAACTGCCTACAGTAGGGAGTATGGACAGCTCTCACTGCTGTACAGATTGTGGGGCTGTGCTCCAGGCGGATGACGGTCACAACCTATGTCCTGCCTGCCTTGGACATGACCATCTGGTGGAGGCCCTGTCGGAGAACCCCTACATGAACTGCAGCTTCATGCCTCGTTCTGTAAGAGTAGCTCGGCTGGCCCAGCTCTGCCCCAAGCTCAGCAGTGACCTCCCGCCTTCTGGGCAGGAGGTTCCACCCAGGCGTTCAAAACGCCAGACTAAGGCTGCAGTCCGCGTGGCCCCTCCTAGAAAGAGGCGAGCCAAGTCTGATTGGGGTCTTTCCACAAGAGTGGAGCGGCTGTCCGCTGAATTAGCGGAAATGAAGTCCCTTTTGCAGGCACACCAACTGGGGGCTGAGCCAGTGTCAGAAATTGGACTCTCTTCCCCATCCATGCCTGAGATGGCTGTGGAGGAAGATGTATTATCCTTGGCTGCCTCTGCCTCTCATTTTCTAGATGATGAGGAGTAGGAATGTGCGATATGGCCTAAAATTCATATCACAATATGTATTGTGAAGGGTGGCGATAACGATATATATCGCGATATGTTTTTGGTATAAAAATTGCAATAGAAATGAAAAAAAAAAAGCATAGGGTGTCCTTTTGCCATAATTTATTTTGAAAACTGCTACACCACAAAATAATCTCTATTAAGAAAATGTCACTACTGTACTAGGTCCAGAGTTTTTAAATAATTAACAACTCAAGCATTAGGCTTCTTTCTTGCAGTGCAAAACAGTGCAAAATATAAAAATATCTTGTGTAGTTTTAGCCATAAGTTTTAAACTAAAGAATATGTTGTTAACTCTTAACAGTTTCCAATATTGTCACTTAAGAAACGAACAGCAGAGCAGCATTTTACACTGAAAACACTTCACCCTCCAACCCTCTAGAGGGCGTCCCCTTCAGCTTTAAGGAGAGCTGACAAGGCGACCAGAAGAAGAACCAGTTTACTCTGTGGCTTTGACCAGAGGGTCTCGCAGTAAAATCACACAACACAGCGTTCTATTCACAGATCAGAGGGCAGGTTTCTCTCAAGCTGACCAACGCTTACTTTAACTTTCGACACACACAAAAAAAAACTTTCGACGGAACGCAGCGTTTTGCGCATGCGTCCGAATAAGGCAAAACTACGGCAAGTCGGACGAAGTTAGCATATAGCTTCAATACTTAGCACTCGAAGAAAAGACTTTAACACCACTTATGCACAGTTTTAAACTAAAAAAAAGTATCGATTAACTCTGACAACTCTAATTTAAAGCTGACCAACGCTTACTTTAACTTTTGACAACAAAAAAAACTCGACGGAACGCAGCGTTCTGCGCATGCGTCCGAATATGGCAACACAAGCCGGACGAAGTTAGCTTGTAGCTTAGCACTCGAAGAAATATACTTTTAACATCACTTACGCACAGTTTTCAACACAAAAAAGTATCGATTAACTCTGACAACTTTGATTGTACACTTCAACACCACTTATGCACAGTTTTAAACTAAAAAAAGTAAAGATTAAATCGGACAACTGTGATTTTCTGCGGTTAGCCGGTAGAAGGCAGATCTCTATCGTAGGCTAAATTTATATCGTTTATACCGTGTACCGGTTATACCGCGCATCCCTAATGAGGAGGAACAGTCAGTCTCTGTGACTGGTTCTTTTTCTTCCTCTAAGAGCGCAGTTAGTGAGTCAGGTGACGGCTCTATGTAGGACGTCATGTGTTTGGCCCTGGCTCAACTGCAGCTGGACGTCCCGCAACCAGAGGGGTCCACCCCGGGAAGTGCCTTCTTCAGGCACAGACAGACTCCTCCATTTTCCATTCTTCTATCAGAGGAGTACCCGAAGGAGTTGCATGGCTGCTGGCGTGACCCAAGGACCTGGGCGCGCCTTTCCGTGGATGCCCAAATGTTAGCGGCCATGCATGAGCCAGCTGCGGCGGGCCTGGATTGCATGCCGTCGATCTAACCTGTTGTTGCCTCGCTCATCGTATCACCAGAGACGGCCCTGCGCATTGATGTTCGGTGCCCACGACCTCAGTGTCACATCACGTACAAGTTACTCTCCAGAGCTTATCATGTCGGAGCACGTGCTGGTTGCCTCGGTAATGCCTTGCTACACCTCATCTTTGCCCTCTCCGCGCCCCTTCAGGGCACCAGTGGTACAACAGCGGCAATGGGGTTTAGTGATGCAACGCTTCAGACTTTTGCGCTGATGACGAGGGAACTAGGGCACGTGATGTCCTTCTTGGTCCAAGCCTGCCGACAGGTCTGGTTGGCACAGTCAATCCAGACGCCTGGCGAGGGTTCTGGATTGTTGTGCCCAGTGAGAGCACTGGAGAAATACGTTGCAGCTACTGCCGCTATACTGTACTCAGACCAGCTGTTTGTGTGTTACGGGGGTCATAGACTGGGCTATCCTCTTTACAAGCAGCGCCTCTCCCACTGGATCGTGGACGTTATCTGCCACGCCTACGCAGCGAGACACCACCCCCTGCCAGTTGGTGTGAAGGTACACTACCAAGAGCGTCTCCATTTCCTGGGCTGCCCTGAGAGGGGTCTCACTGGAAGCAATATGTGCTGCTGCATCATGGGCTTCCCCAAGCACGTTACCAAGATTCTACAGAGTCAACGTGGCCACCCCTCATTCCATAGGCCAGGTTCTTCTGCAAGGGTCCTCTGGGCTTCCTCAGTGGCGGCTTGGGATGTACTCAGGATTCCTTGTGACATTGTTGATACTAGTCATTCAGTGCTTTCAGCACCGCCCTCTGGCGGTCAGTGGGGATGAAATAGAATGAAAGTTACAAATGTAACTACGGTTCTATGAATCCCGGATGACCGCCAGAGCTTCTCTGTCACTCAGAATCATTGCTTACGCGAGAAGTTTCTGTAGGACTGAATTACATATAACGCTAGGTTATATAGCCTCTGATTGCTTATCCGGTCACACCCGTGTGACATCGTTGATATAATTACTCGAACAGCGCATGTGCGAAGGGAACATTCCGTGCTTTCAGCACCGCCCTCTGGCAGTCATCCGGGATTCATAGAACCATGGTTACATTTGCAACTTCCGTTTTTTTAAATAGTTTTTTTGCTTGCCCGAAGCGGCACACAGTCACAGATCCTGTCGAGTGGAGGGATCAACTTTATCTACCAGCAGGTGCAATGGTGGAGCCAGGGAGTGTCCAGCGGTGGCCTTGACTATCATAGATTAATCCTCAGACACTCCAGTAATTTGAGGAAACTACATTTAAGCAATATAAAAACTAGAGAGCATGGTTTCCTACGTACTGTATACATATATTACATATATTGCTTTAGTTTGTAGCAGGTCGCTCTTGTAAATGAGTTCTCGAGGCTCAATGAGATTAACCTGACGAAATGAAGGTTGAATGAATTGCACCTGGTGGTGGATTAAATTTCTCCCTCCACTTGCCAGGATCTGCCACTCTGCGCCGCCTCAAACAAGCTCTGCCTCACAGTGTAACTCCTGCCCACTTGAATACTTTCACCAAAAACATCAAGGTTTACGTGTATTCCCTTTTGAATTCCAGTCCAGAAAAACACTCATCTCATAAACTACAAACATTCACTATTCAAATCCCTCTGTGACAGGGGACATCTGCCTACTGCTTGTTTCACTTTGGTTCTTATTCATCTTCTCGTAGGAAAAATGAATTTGCACATTTCTCGGTGTCTCCTCGTAGACACTCAGTTAAAGTGGGACGTCACATCAGAATATCAAACATTGGAATTTAATTTCTTTGTCTGCAGCACTGTCATTTACCGGTAGATATGTCTGTTTTCTTTTGAGATCGTCAGTTTACTCTTACATTTTGATGCATTTCCTTTGTTTTGGTTTTTCTCTCTTCTACATGTTTGCAAGTGGAAGTCAGTCAGACATCTACTATTTTAGGAGAATACTTCACATACTTTTCTACTTCTGGACCTCATTGAAGTGTGCNCGGTCCTGTGTATGTCCTGTACAGTACATATTGCAGATCTGACAATAAAGTTGACTTTGACTTTGACTTTCTTTTGAGATCGTCAGTTTACTCTTACATTTTGATGCATTTCCTTTGTTTTGGTTTTTCTCTCTTCTACATGTTTGCAAGTGGAAGTCAGTCAGACATCTACTATTTTAGGAGAATACTTCACATACTTTTCTACTTCTGGACCTCATTGAAGTGTGCAAATCTGTGTTTCCCAACCTCACATAAACATAAAGTTGGTTTGGTTGTCATGTCTTCTTCTACCCACAACTTTGAAAATGCTTAAAGAAGCCTCAGTAAAGGGTGATTACACAGGTTAAATCTGATGACTTGTCGCTCATTGAAGTGTGCAAATCTGTGTTTCCCAACCTCACATAAACATAAAGTTGGTTTGGTTGTCATGTCTTCTTCTACCCACAACTTTGAAAATGCTTAAAGAAGCCTCAGTAAAGGGTGATTACACAGGTTAAATCTGATGACTTGTCGCTATGCTGTGCTAGTCAGAGCTGTGTTACCTTGACATCTGTATCTGTAGCTGACATCATAGGGCTCTTACTTTTCCCTTACATTGCTTGGAAGCAAACGGAGTAACAGTTATTGGTCTATAGACTTGTTTGCTATTCCATTTTTGTTTTTCCAGGGACCCACAAAGATCACTGAAAAAAGTTAAACTGACAAAAAATAAAAAAATAAAATAAAAAGAAGAAGTACTTAAAGAGTCAGAGTTTCTTTATCATCATATCCACCACATGTGGTACATGTGCCTAGGGATGGGAATTGTTAAGAAATTATCAATATCAATTCCTTTATCGATATCATTTATCGATTCAATTTCTTATCAATTCTGTTATCAATTCTCATTGGGTTAGGCAAAAAAATATAGTACACCATTTGTGTGCATGAAGTATTTAATGCTCTTTCACCAGAACAAAAATAGAACTTTTATGAAAAAATAATTCCTAATTAACATTATTAACCACAACTTGTAATTCACAAGTTTCAATTTTAAAATAGTGTAATAATCCATGCAATCTATCATCTTTCATTACAAAAAACAAAACTTACATACTGTAGTTATCATCTTCATCCTCTTCTGCCTCCCTCTGTGTCTCTCTCTCTGCGCCTCTCCCAGCTCTGCCAGCAGCACAAGTTTCAATTTTAAAATAAATAGTGTAATAATCCATGCAGTCTATCATCTTTCATTACAAAAAACAAAACTTACATAGTTATCATCTTCATCCTCTTCTGCCTCCCTCTGTGTCTCTCCCTCTGCGCCTCTCCCAGCTCTGCCAGCAGCACAAGTTTCAATTTTAAAATAAATAGTGTAATAATCCATGCAATCTATCATCTTTCATTACAAAAAACAAAACTTACATAGTTATCATCTTCATCCTCTTCTGCCTCCCTCTTCATCTCTCAGCTCTGCCAGCTTCAGAAGAAATTCACCATTAAAAACACTGAGCAGCAAATAAAGCTCTCACAACAGAAATAGGTTACAATAGCTGTGTTTCCATCCATTTTCATTTCGATTTTTGAGCTAATTTTTGAAATCTCGCAAATATGTAAATACAAATTAATGCGAAGCAGAAGTGTTTCCATCTACTGACTTGTAGCGCATCTACCAAGCCACGCACAGCGTCATTACGTCAGACGTCAGCGTCATTACGTCAGACGTCAGCACTGCGCATGTCTACAGTAAACAGGAAGTAGCGGTTGAAAACAGAACCCGGCCACACATCTCGTCAAAATGGAGAGAATATTTCAGGTACGTGTTGCTATCGGGCGAGTTGTATTTATTCTGTCATGCCAACTAGTTT
This sequence comes from Garcialebias charrua, assembly GCA_038048925.1. Classification (NCBI taxonomy): domain Eukaryota; kingdom Metazoa; phylum Chordata; class Actinopteri; order Cyprinodontiformes; family Rivulidae; genus Garcialebias; species Garcialebias charrua. The sequence goes on from JBBPBX010025867.1 coordinate 16,752, forward strand.
TAGCGATGTTACATGTTGTCCGGAGCGGAAACAGCTGATCAGTCACGTGACGTGAATGTTCGCTTCGGCAGCACGAGTCGGCAAATGTGTTTCCATCTGTCGTTTTGCGCATCTGCTCGGTTTCGAAGATCCCAAAAACCACCTCAAGCGAGCGTATCTACTTTTTGGCGAATTTCAGGAAGTAACTGCGCATTTTGCCGTTTCCATTAAGCTTTTCTGCTGCGATACTTCAAAATGCGCACCTAGAAACCTTGATGGAAACACGGCTAATGAAACACACTGAACAAAAATATAAAACACTTTTGTTTTTGCTCCCATTTCTACGGTGGCATTTTTAGGTCTGTTGTGTTAATATCGTCATCCTGAAAGCTAAGTGTGCTAGCAACAGCCTCTGAGCCAGCCAGACTCCGGCAATCCTCGTCTGCTAAATGTTATTACATGAGATGGAGATTATTTATACAACACAGACGAAGCAGTAAAGCAAAAAAGTAACAAGTGACAGGAACTGGAGGAGTTTAACGTTACGTGCTGCAACATTTAAAACAGAGGAGGACGCTAGCTTGTTAGCTCCGCTTCCACCACCACCGAAGCAGCGTCACGAAGCAGCGTGTTAAAGACGGTACATTTGTGCAAACTCACCTCATACTGAGTGGTCAAATGCTTCTCTCTGCATGTTAGAAGTATTTCCGCCCTTTATTGTAATCGACGCTTTGCATGTGTTGCAAGTAGACCTGGTTTCGTCTTCGCTTTTTCCTTGACGGCATGTTGATACGGCGCATCGCGCATGTCTGTGATGTCATCACGTAAATGCGTCACCACGTCGAGTCAGTAGAACGAGTCAGAAGAACGACTCAGAGAACCGATAAACTGAATCGTTAAGACAAGCAGCCTACAATTCCAGAGAATTGAACTATAAAGAACCGGTTCTTTAAAAGAACCGGTTCTCGATTCCCATCCCTACATGTGCCACACGTAGATGCTGGAGCACAGGATGCTCTCCACTGCACACCTGTAGAAGGAGGTGAGGACTGAACTTAATAATAATAATAATAATAATAATGAATTTAATTTATAACGCACTTTTCATTAACAAAAATCTCAAAGTGCTAAAACTTCCCAGACCAGCTCATCTCAGTCGTCTGAGGAAGTAGAATCTCTGATGAACTTTCTTGATCAGGCTGGTGGTGTTGTTGCTCCAGCTGAGGAAAATAAGTATTTGAACACCCTGCGACTTTACAAGTTCTCCCACTTAAAAATCATGGAGGGGTCTGAAATTTTCATCTTAGGTGCATGTCCACTGTGAGAGACGTAATCTAAATTTTTTTTTTTAAAAATCTGGAAATCACAATGTATGATTATTTAATAATTTATTTGTGTGTTACTGGTGCAAATACTGTAAGTATTTGAACACCTGTGAAAATCAATGTTAATATTTGGTACAGTAGTCTTTGTTTGCAGTTACAGAGGTCAAAGGTTTCCTCTAGTTTTTCACCAGGTTTGCACAAACTGCAGCAGCAGGATTTTGGCCCATTCCTTCACACAGATCTTCTCTAGATCAGCCAGGATTCTGGACTGTCGCTGAGAAACACGGAGTTTGAGCTCCCTCCAAAGATTTTCTATAGGGTTTAGGTCTGGAGACTGGCTAGACCACTCCAGAACCTTGATATGTTTCTTACAGAGTCACTCCTTGGTTCTCCTGGCTGTGTGCTTTGGGTCATTGTCATGTTGGAAGACCCAGCTACGACCCATCTTCAATTCTCTAACTGAGGGAAGGAGGTTGTTCCCCAAAATTTCTCAATACATCCTCGCCTTAATACAGTGCAGTCGTCCTTTCCCATGTTCAGAAAAACACCCCAAAGCATGATGCTTCCAACCCCATGCTTCACAGTAGGGATGGTGTTTTTGGGATGATACGGTACTCATTATTCTTTGTCCTCCAAACACGACGAGTGGAATTAAGACCAAAATGTTCTATTTTGGTCTCATCTGATTACCTAACTTTCTCCCATGACTCCTCTGGATCATCCAAATGGTCATGGGCAAACTTAAGATGGGCCTGGACGTGTGCTGATTGAAGCAGGGGAAACCTTCCGTACATTGCATGATTTTAAACTATGACGTCTTAGTGTATTACCCACAGTAACCTTGGAAACAGTGGTGCCAGCTCTCTTCAGGTCAGTGACCAGCTCCTCCCGTGCAGTTCTGGGCTGATTCCTCACCTTTCTTAGGATCATTGATACACCACGAGGTGAGATCTTGCATGGAGCCCCAGTCCGAGGGAGATTGACAGTCATGTTTAGTTTCTTCCATTTTCTAATAATTGCTCCAACAGTTGATCTTTTTTCACCAAGCTGCTTGACAATTGCCCCCTAGCCCTTTCCAGCCTTTTGGAGGTCTACAATTTTGTCTCTGGTGTCTTTGGACAGCTCTTTGGTCTTAGCCATGTTAGTAGTTGGATCTTACTGATTGTGTGGGGTGGACAAGTGTCTTTATGCAGCTAATGACCTCAAACAGGATTATAATAACAAGTGGAGTGGAGGTGGACTTTTTAGAGGAGGACTAACAGGTCTTTGAGGGCCAGAATTGTTGCTGATTGGCAGGTGTTCAAATACAGTACTTATTTACAGCAGTAACACACAAATAAATTATTTAAAAATCATGCATTGTGATTTCTGTTTTTTATTTTATTTTTTAGATTATGTCTCTCACAGTGGACATGCACTTAAAGGTTCAGTCTGCAGTTTCTGTAGAACTGCAGCACTTAGAAAAAATTTCAACAGGCAAAGCATTCTGCTCCCTCCCCCTCAGAGCCATATATGACTCTGCCCCTCTTGCTCTGCTGAAATTCAAATTCAAGCTCTGTTTTTATTGGCTGATTCAAATTCAAGCTCTGTTTTTATTGGCTGGTTACAAACTCTGTTTTTATTGGCTGGTTAATGGCGGGTCACTTTTTCTTTTTAGAAATGCCTATTTACCACCTGGAGAAGCAAGGGGACAATATTTTTTTTTTAAGTTTTTTTCAGAGATTACCTCTCTAACATCAGTCTAGTGACAGAGTGAAGAAATATGTTAAAAATATATTGTTAGAAAAGTTACATATAGCAGCTTTAAGATAAAAATTTCAGACCCCTACATGATTTTTAAGTGGGATAACTTAAAGTCGCAGGGTGTTCAAATACTTATTTACAGCAGTAACACACAAATAAATTGTTTAAAAATCATGCATTGTGATTTCGGTTTTTATTTTATTTTTTAGATTATGTCTCTCACAGTGGACATGCACTTAAGATAAAAATTTCAGACCCCTCCATGATTTCTAAGTGGGAGAACTTGCAAAGTTGCAGGGTGTTCAAATACTTATTTTCCTCACTGTATCGACTGTTACACCCATCTGTGTTCATGCCCAACATGTTTCATAATGGAGGTATGTGACTGATTTAGTGAGAAATTTAAAAGGAGGGCGGTGGGAATTAATTTATTCAGCTGTAGCAACTTTCCACAAATGAGGCAGCTATATTTGATTTTGAGGTCAGGGCTGGTCAGCGATCTGACCTGCTTGAATGAGCCATTAACTTGTCATCGTGGTCAGAATTAAACAGTTTCTTTAAAGAACAACACCCACCGTGACAGTAACAATTCACCATATTGGACAATTACTGTAGTAGAATATGATGTCTATTTTCATTTTTGCATTTGGGCCATGCAAGTGTAAAAAAAACCAACAACAACGGAGTTTCCGTAAGCATCCGGAAACTCCTCCGTAGATTGCCGAACTCCTGAGTGACGCAAAAAAAGGATCCCTTTCAGAAGGTAGTCATCGCAGCTGTTGCCGCGCACATACAGAGCTCAGACCCGGACAGCTCAGAACCGGACACTGAGCTCGACCCACACACTCGTACATGAGAACCGACAGTCATCGCAGCTGCTGCCGCCGCGCACATACAGAGCTCAGACCCGGACACACAGCTGAGACTCGTATTATGCTAACTAGCATAGCATTAGCATTATGCTAACCAGCCACAGGCTAGCGACACTCATTTTCATGAAAAAGTGGCGTGAATATTACAAACTATGATACATTTAAAAGCCTGCTCTATTATTCATTCTGTTCTGATGTCAAAAATTAAATTGAGCAAAGTCTTACCCCCAAAACCTCCCGTTTTCTTACAACTGTCGAGGTGCGGGCCTTCTTCGCTGCTCGGTCCTCGGAGGTAGATGAGTCAAGTTTCCAGGGAGAGGCACATTCTTCCTTCAGTCTCGTACAACTTTTCCCCTTAAATCCAAATGCTGGGCAACACATCGGTTCAGCATTTTCTTAGTTTTTATTCGTAACTACTCTGGTCAGAAATAAGAACGCTACTAGTTGATCCATGGTGCTTGTTCTAACTCTGTCAGAATTTAAAGGCGGAAACTTGAGTGACGTCAATGCCCATATATGGAGAGGGGCAGACTTTTCCGGAGCGCTGCTGTTAAAATATGCTAAAAATCATGAAATAACACATTTAGCATCATTTCTCTACAATATCAATAAACGCTCCTGTATCGTAATTTAATTCACTATTAAATATTAATGGCGATGCAATTTGAAAACATGGTGGGTCATGGACTTTAAACCATACCTGTCAAGTTTTGGATTTAAAAATAAGGGAAATTTTCTGCCGGGTACGCCGAGCCATCCCACTAGCCCAGGGATCTGCAACCTTTATGATCAAAAGAGCCATTTCTGGCCCTTTGTTCACTAAATTAAACGTTTCCGGAGCCACAATACCTGCTACAACTGGGATTCTCAACTGGTGGCCCACAGACCACTTTAAGTTTGTTAGAGGACAATTTTCTGACCTGTAGTTTTCTGGCCATTGTAAAGCTGAAAATATCTAATGATTTGTTGATATTTTTACATTTTAGACTAAAAAAGACCAGATTATCATAAAGAAGGAAAAATAATGTGATCTTTCCCAATTAAAAAATAAAATAATAAACTATGCAGGTCTAGGTAAATTATTTTAATTGTGGAAAAATTAAATATCCTACTTCGAATAAATAAAGTTAACTTATGTTTTACTCCTTCTATTAGTTCTAGTATTCACACATTTGCAAAGGAAATGACAGGAAAAACTGCTAAAACTAGCCCTTTTTGTTGTTATAAGAACAAATAAAATTCAGTTTAAAGTTAGTTTTGATCAAAGCTTGGAAGAGCCACTGCTGAGGGACCAAAGAGCTGCATGTGGCTCCAGAGCCTCAGGTTGCAGACCCCTGCAAAGTCCAGGACCCCTTACATTTTAAGACAGGTTTACAAGAAATCTAAAATAACTACCTATCAGCCTCTTTCAAACCAGTTATGTGATCACAATCTGACAGGCTTACCTTTGTGCTTGACGGATTTTTCATGCTGACGGACATCGTTCCTTCCCCCATGAGAGAGAGACACTAAAGTCGCAGTTACAAATCTTAAAAAACGCGTAATAAACTTTAGGAAAGTAAATTCGCTGTCCCATTTTTCAACATATTTACACGAAGTCTTAACTTTTTTGGCAGGGACGCGTCCTCTCTCGTTACTTCTCGTTACATCCATCTGTGTTTTTCCGGGTTTGTTCTCGCGCCACCAGCCCTAACATCGCGAGAACTGCCACCGAGGCGACTGCAGGTGGCAGTTCTCGCGAGACTAGTGACAGAGGCACCGGAATGTGTTTTTTTTTTTTTTTATAATATTATAATACGGGAGATTTCCGGGAAAATAATAATTCGGGATCACGACGGGAAAGAAGGGTAAAATACGGTAGTTTCCCGGCCAAAACGGGAGACTTGACAGATATGCTTTAAACTAGGTATGTTCAAAGAGCTATCCACAACAAGTAAGATATTTATTGTTTAAAACCTTTCCAGAGAACCAGAAGATCTGAACTGTCCCTTTAAAGCAGTTTGTTGGACTAAAAACTGAACTGGATCACTGCAGAATGTGAACAACCTCCTGACTCATCATTATTGTCTGTATGAGTGGAAACAAAAGCTCAGTATGTAACTGAATGAAGCAGTTGACTTTGTGAAGAAGAGTAACTCACACGTGGGCTTCTCTGTTTAAACCAACAGACACATGACAAAGAGTGAGGCTACAATGCAAACACAGATGTATTAATAGCACTGTAGTAGTTCTGCAGTGTTTCTCTCCTGTGTATACTGTATAATGTTTTTATTGCGCTCTCAGCCTCTGTCTCCAGTCTGCTCTGTATAGCTCGTGTTTTTCCTGCTGCTTTATTTAAGAGGCAGATTGAACTGCTCTCACCCCATTGGTCATGGACTGTCATGGCTCTTGCTCATTGGCTTCCAGGAACCTCTGGTGCAGCCAGCCAGGAATCAGCTCCTCACCCCTCACTGATGGGCAGATTACACACAACTGCACCACTAAACACACAATAAAACAACCAGAGACATGTTACAAAATTAAAACTGCAGGAAGGTAATACATTTTATAATACATTACATGTCATTGCTTAAAATATTGTTAAGGTTTTTCGTTTTACTCAAAGAAAAAACATCTACTGAGTACAAAGCTTTATGCTAATAATCACATTACAATCAATTACATTTTTATGACAAAGTTTCAAATAAAATATTCATTCATTCACCTATTTTATTTACCCACTCTTCAGTTCAGGATCGCAAGAAGCTTGTACCTATTTACCGTCATCACTGCGAGAGGTGGGGTACATCCTGGACAGATCCATCACAGTCATCTAAAGTAAATTATAAATAAACTCATCAAATACACTTAAACATTAAACAATAAGGTGAGGGGCAGGGTATGAATGCTTCATGTAAAGGTATTGCTACTTGTACTGAAAACTGATTAGGATGGGAACGGTACTAAGGATTATTGTCATCAATGTTGAAATGACAGTTCGGCTCTTCTGACTTGGGAATTTGTGGAAAATGTAACAAATACTATCTTACCTGTTGGAGATAGCTTTTCAATTGGAGCACTTTGGAGACGAAGCTTTTTGATGATTGTGATGATGAATATCTTATCTACAAATGAAGTCTTCTGATGGAACATAAGATTCAGGATTGCAGCTAGCTTATTCTGCTAGTCAGTGACATTTGTTCCTTCATGTTACAAAGTCTAATGGATCGATGTGAAGAGAGGTACGGTACATTTTCTGCCGTTGATTTGTAGCTCACCTTGGACCACACTTTCCACTTTTTCACCTTGACTGCCTACCAGTGAAAGCCAAAGGTAGAGCAAATATGTTTTAAATTTATGTCTGTCTGTTAGCAAAATATCTCACAAATCTCTGGGTGAAGATGAATGAAAATCAAAACGTAATATTTGGAGTCAACAATCCGTCAATTAAATAGACATTGACCTAAAGGTTGGGGTGGTAGTGGCTGAGACTGACCCCCAACTGTCAGTGCTAACAGATTGCACAAGCTCCTCATTTACAATTGTCATCAAATATTTGGTATCAACTCCGTCTGTTAGCAAAATAACTTTTGAATCAAACAAATGTTAATGAAACATTCAGGAAACAATCATGAAGCGATTCTTTTCAACAAACCAGTCTAGTTGAAGATGGCCATCATGGCCAGTTGACCTTAGAAAACACAAAGTTAGAAGTCAGTCCATTTTGCAAGATGTTAGCTAAAGTTTGATGTGGTAGTAGCCCAGTCATTCCCAACATCTACACTAAGCTTGATATTTTGGATGTTGCATGAGATTACAAAAAAATATATTTTTGAGGTTTAACCAAAATGGCTACGGCATTCTTTTCTCAACATAAGATGGTGACATAGATGAGCTTGTTACTACCGGAATATGCCAAATAAAATTGATATTTTCTTGTTATTTCCAGTATTACACGTTACTGTTTTTCTCTTTGATTACAGACACTGCAGCTTTTAATTTTGTTTGTACATCAGGATCTTTGTTCTTTGTCACTTCATTCTTTAACCAACACCAAGAAAAAGACAATTGTTTATATTGATTATTTCTTTTCAAATTGATATCTTCACTTAATTTTACCTACAGATTGTGAATATGAAAACACACTCCCAGATCTTGCATCAGCAGCTGGTTGAAGTGTGTGCGTGTGCATGTGTGCACCCGTGTGTACAGCTTGTGCTCACTGCAGCTTTTGGTTGCTATAGCAACAGACCCAGACACAGAGTTTACCCATTCCTTTCATGTGCGTTTCATAATTGAACTCAGAGTGTACTCGTGAATATTTTTCTTTGTGCATGCAAGTATAAAAGGATTGCACGATGTGTCATTCCAGTGGTGACACTGGGACGTGTGAACATTATGTTTTCTAAGTCCACCACACATGGCAGAGAGTTCTCCTTTTGTAGATTTAAGCATCAAGACTTGTCAAAAAGAGCCCAGCCAGTGTACGCCAGAGCATCACGTCATTTGTTGACTTGCATCATCAAACAGCAGAAATGTTCTTAGTTTTTCATTTTTCATCTTTTGCAATTGCTTTTAGTACAAAATTTCCTCCTAAAATCGTCAAAATGATTTTCTTGTACTCGTCAACATGCTGTACAAGTTGTCAGGGGAACAAACCAGTTTGGCTTTTCTGTTACATTATTTTCCAAAGAGCAACCCAAAATGGAGTTTACAGTAGTCCCTCGTTTATCGTGGGGGATCTGTACCCTGAAGCCCCGCGATAAGTGAAAAACTGTGAAGTAGGAATAGGAGTAGGAGTAGTATACTGTATACAGTATATAATATACTGTATACAGTATATAATATATATATATATATATATACTATATATATATATATATTAGGGCTGGACGATATGGCCAAAATTTTTATCACGATATAGTTCTTAATTTCGGTCGATATCGATATAATTCGATATCGATATAAACAATATAAAAGCCTAAAAAAAACTATAAACTATACAAATAAATTGATGTTCACCTTGTATTTGTATTTAGCCTCCAAAAAGATGGAAATCACCATCAAATAAACATAAAATTCTCAACCCAATAATTCTGTCGGGTCAGAATAAAAATAACAAAATCAATTACATTATTGTATAAAGTAAAATAGTTTTTGAATGACAAAGTTTTGAATATATTGTATAATGTAATGATTGTTCCATATTTAATCTGTTGTATTGAAGTTTGGGGAAAAGCATGCAAAACTTTTACAAATCCTATTTTTATTTTACTAAAAAGAGCTGTAAGAATTATTATTAGGAAGTGCTATGGTCACCCAACAAATATATTATTTCATCAATTGAAATTATTAAAATGTTATGATTTGGTTGAACATAGTATTTTACAAGTCATATATAAAACTAAAAAAAATATTACCCCCAAATATTCAATTACATTTTGTTTAAAAAGTTATTAAACCCTGAAGGGAATGTAAATGTTTGTAAAATCTTCATTTAGAACTAGTGTGAAGGAGCTGAGTTGTAAATCAGGAAACAGGATTGTGTTGACTTGATATCATCATAAACATTTATAAAACTATTTATATGTTTTAAAAGATGATTAAATCAAAGTTGTTGGGAAGGTGTGGTGCAGGTGAAGTGAAGGTTGTTGTTTGTAGTTATTTTGTATTTTTTAAACAAGGGGCAGATATTATAACACTATTTTCGTCTTTCTGCACCTTTTCATTCAGTGTTTTTCTTTCTTTTTATTCTGATGAATCTGTTTTATTTTCAATAAAAAAAAACATGTCGCGCTGGGGCTGTTTGTTTACGTCGTAGTTTCAGGGAAACGTTGGCTCAAACTTTATTCTTCATCTTCTGACTCTCATCATATTCTATCGAGTGGAAACTCTTCAGATTAAACAAGTACAGTAGATGTTTCCACAGCTAGTTAGAACGACTCTCCGTCACGTTTTGAAAAATAAACAAACCGAGGACTCGCTGCAGATGAGACCTGCAGTTTAACAAAACCGAACTACGTCCACACCGACGAATTAGTCTTTCCTCTCATCAGTGATGTCGTCTGCTTTCTCTTCGCTTGTGAAACTTTGTTCAGTCACATTCTGACGGTCATGAGCACTCGTTTGACTCGTTTTGAAGCGAAAACAACGCGCTTTGGAGACTAGCTTAGCTTTTAGCCTGCTACCCGCTAACGCCTGCTGCTGGAGTGAGCGCTGCGTAACAACGACGTCACCACGCACGTTTTGTGTCACAGCTTTTTCTGTCCGGGCGCGTTGTTGAAGCAGCCGCTCCAACCCGAACAGAAAGAGAAAAACGTCAGTGAAAAGTTGTAAAATCCTATCGAAATATCGAAAATATGCTTAAACTTCATATCATCGTTATTGAATAAAAGTATATCGCGATATTTATCGTTATTGAATTATCGTCCAGCACTAATATATATATATATATATATATATATATATATATATATATATATATATATATATATATATATATATATATATATATATATATATATTAGTGCTGGACGATAATTCAATAACGATAAATATCGCGATATACTTTTATTCAATAACGATGATATGAAGTTTAAGCATATTTTCGATATTTCGATAGGATTTTACAACTTTTCACTGACGTTTTTCTCTTTCTGTTCGGGTTGGAGCGGCTGCTTCAACAACGCGCCCGGACAGAAAAAGCTGTGACACAAAACGTGCGTGGTGACGTCGTTGTTACGCAGCGCTCACTCCAGCAGCAGGCGTTAGCGGGTAGCAGGCTAAAAGCTAAGCTAGTCTCCAAAGCGCGTTGTTTTCGCTTCAAAACGAGTCAAACGAGTGCTCATGACCGTCAGAATGTGACTGAACAAAGTTTCACAAGCGAAGAGAAAGCAGACGACATCACTGATGAGAGGAAAGACTAATTCGTCGGTGTGGACGTAGTTCGGTTTTGTTAAACTGCAGGTCTCATCTGCAGCGAGTCCTCGGTTTGTTTATTTTTCAAAACGTGACGGAGAGTCGTTCTAACTAGCGGTGGAAACATCTAACTTGTTTAATCTGAAGAGTTTCCACTCGATAGAATATGATGAGAGTCAGAAGATGAAGAATAAAGTTTGAGCCAACGTTTCCCTGAAACTACGACGTAAACAAACAGCCCCAGCGCGACATGTTTTTTTTATTGAAAATAAAACAGATTCATCAGAATAAAAAGAAAGAAAAACACTGAATGAAAAGGTGCAGAAAGACGAAAATAGTGTTATAATATCTGCCCCTTGTTTAAAAAATACAAAATAACTACAAACAACAACCTTCACTTCACCTGCACCACACCTTCCCAACAACTTTGATTTAATCATCTTTTAAAACATATAAATAGTTTTATAAATGTTTATGATGATATCAAGTCAACACAATCCTGTTTCCTGATTTACAACTCAGCTCCTTCACACTAGTTCTAAATGAAGATTTTACAAACATTTACATTCCCTTCAGGGTTTAATAACTTTTTAAACAAAATGTAATTGAATATTTGGGGGTAATATTTTTTTTAGTTTTATATATGACTTGTAAAATACTATGTTCAACCAAATCATAACATTTTAATAATTTCAATTGATGAAATAATATATTTGTTGGGTGACCATAGCACTTCCTAATAATAATTCTTACAGCTCTTTTTAGTAAAATAAAAATAGGATTTGTAAAAGTTTTGCATGCTTTTCCCCAAACTTCAATACAACAGATTAAATATGGAACAATCATTACATTATACAATATATTCAAAACTTTGTCATTCAAAAACTATTTTACTTTATACAATAATGTAATTGATTTTGTTATTTTTATTCTGACCCGACAGAATTATTGGGTTGAGAATTTTATGTTTATTTGATGGTGATTTCCATCTTTTTGGAGGCTAAATACAAATACAAGGTGAACATCAATTTATTTGTATAGTTTATAGGTTTTTTTAGGCTTTTATATTGTTTATATCGATATCGAATTATATCGATATCGACCGAAATTAAGAACTATATCGTGATAAAAATTTTGGCCATATCGTCCAGCCCTAATATATATATATATATATATATATATATATATATATATATATATATATATATATATATATATATATATATATATATATATATATATATATATATATATATATATGTATATATATATATATATATACAGGTAACCCCCGACCTACGACCCCATCGACCTGCGAACCACGGGACCTACGAACATATCATATTTAATAAAAATATGAATTTAAAAAAAAAAAAAAAAAATTTTTTTTTTTTTTTTTTTTTTGTGTTTAAATGTTCTTAATTTCATGTGTACATCACTTTGTTGCAGCTCTGGTTGTTTTAAAGGCTTTATAAATAATAATTATGATAAAAAAGATCATTTCTGATCATTTTTGAGCAATTTTTGAGCAATATTGGGCAACAGGAAGTAGGTCTTCAGTTTACACGGTCACAAATTAATGTAGAACACCGGACGCTATTTTAGGTTCAGTCACTAGGGTCTCCGGTCACAAATTAATGTAGAACACCGGACGCCATCTTAGGTTAGCTGCCGAGAGTCGGACGAAGACTGGTGACCAGGATGGCTTCATATGGATTAATTACTAGCTGGAAACGTCTCTGTGAACTTTGTGGATGTCTCAAGCAGCAGCGGATTTATCGCCGATCGTGCCAGGCCGCCGTGCGAACACCTCCGGCCGGCCTGGCTACACCTCCGGCCTGGCTAGCTCCAGAAGCTAACACGGGAGCTAACACGGTAGCCGGCCGAAGACTGGTGACCAGGATGGCTTCATATGGATTAATTACGAGCTGGAAACGTCTCTGTGAACTTTGTGGATGTCTAAGGCAGCAGCAGAAGCTGCAGATTGATCGCGCCGCCGCTCCAACACCAGCTCATGGCTTGGCTAGCAGAAGCTAGCCAGCTAGCTAACACAGGTCTGGAGCGGCTGCGGTGGTTCACTGGCCGGCCGGCGGGGCTGCTAGGCCCGACAACAATCAACGCATGGCAACCTAAGATGTCGGCTTTGACCATCTCAAAGTAAGAAAATATATTTTTATTTATTCTGTAAATGTGAATAGCAATGTTTAACATTACAGTACACTACTGTACATGATTAAATGTGCGCACGCTCCGTTAGCATGATAAATAAGGGTTGAATGAATGAATGAATGAATAATTTTTTTTTTTTAATATAATTTTCACCCCCTACCTACGAACGGATCGAGCTGCGAACGGTTCTTAGGTCCCAAACTCGTTCGTAGGTCGGGGGTTCCCTGTATATATATATATATATATATATATATATATATATATATATNTTCTCTGCATTAATGGTGCCTTTCCAGACATGCAAGCTGCCCATGCCACAAGCGCTCATGCAACCCCATACCATCAGTGATGCAGGCTTCTGAACGGAGCGTTGATAACAACTTGGGCTATCCTTGTCCTCTCTGGTCCGGATGACATGGCGTCCCAGTGTTCCATAAAGAACTTCAAATCGTGACTCATCTGACCACAGAACAGTCTTCCATTTTGCCACACTCCATTTTAAATGACCCCTGGCCCAGTGCAAACGTCTGAGCTTGTGGAGCTTGCTTAGAAATGGCTTCCTCTTTGCACTGTAGAGTTTCAGCTGGCAACGGCGGATGGCACGGTGGATTGTGTTCACTGACAATGCTTTCTGGAAGTATTCCTGAGCCCATTCTGTTATTTCCTTGACAGTGGCATTCCTGTTTGAGGTGCAGTGACGTTTAAGGGCCCGGAGATCACGAGCATCCAGTAGAGTTTTACGGCCTTGACCCTTACGCACAGCGATTGTTCCAGATTCTCTGAATCTTTTGATGATGTTATGCACGGTTGATGATGATAACTTAAAAGTCTTTGCTATTTTACGTTGGGTTACACCATTCTGGATTGCTGCACTATCTTTCTGCACAACAATGGTTTGGAAAAAAAAGGTTTTTAATGACATCTTCTTATCCACAGACACTGGTGACTCTGTGCTGCTTGTCCTATTGGACATTACATCCGCTTTCAACACCATTGACCATGAGATCCTCATTTCTAGGTTAGAGCAGTGGGTGGGCATCATAGGGTCAGCCCTCAATTGGTTCAGATCCTACCTCTCTGACAGGTCCTTTTGTCTTTCCATCAACAATTTTAGTTCTGCAGTGGCTGCATGGGGGATTCCGCAGGGGTCCATCCTGGGTCCTCTCCTATTCTCCTTATACCTACTGCCACTTGGTGCTATTTTCCGGAAACACAACATACCTTTTTCAATTTACCCCCTAAAACACAATGGTACATGCTCTATTCAACCTCTGCTCAACTGCCTGGCTGACATCAGGGACTAGATGGCTTTAAATTTCTTAACTTTCAATGAAAAGAAGTCTGAAGCCATGTTGTTCCCTCCCAATAACACAATCTCGAACTACTGCATCAACCTTTCTGCTCTAGCCCTGTCTGAAAAACAAAAAGTCACAAATCTGAGAGTGATAATGGATCCGTCCATGAAACTCAACAGCCATGTAAATTTGATCTTTAAATCCTGTTTTTTCCAGCTGAGGCGACTGTCTAAGCTGAAGCCCATATTAGCCAAAAATAACCAAGGAGACAGTAATTCACACATTTATCACATCTAGGCTTAATTACTGCAATTCACTCCTGTTTGGTATCAGTCAGACCACCATTGCATGTTTTCAACTGGTCCAGAACGCAGCAGCCCGATTTTTAACCAGTACAGGCAAAAGAGAGCACATTACACCAGTGTTGGCCTCCCTGCACTGGCTACCGGTTCATCTTCGAATCCAGTTCAAAATTCTCCTATATGTCTACAAATTGCTGAACAGTCTCGCCCCCACCTATTTCACTGATTTGCTACAGCTATGTGTCCCACCACGTGCTTTGAGGTCAGCAGACCAGGTACTTTTAACAGTTCCAGGAACTCGTCTTAAATGCAGAGGTGACAGGGCCTTCTCTGTAGCAGGCCCAAGACTTTGGAATGAGTTACCTCTGCTCGTCAGACAGGCCCCCTCCCTCTCGGTTTTCAAATCCCGTTTAAAGACCCATTACTATTCTGTTGTTTTCAACACCAGCTGATCTGTGTTTGGTCGTTTTATTAATTATCTACAATGTTTTTATGTCTATGTTTTGTTCTTCATTGTGTTTGTTGCTTGTTTGGTAAATGGTAAATTGAGCTTACTTATATAGCGCTTTCCAGCCCCTTATGAGGGGCCTCAAAGCGCTTCACAGTACGAATCATCCACCCATTCATACACCCGTTCATACACCGGTAGCGGTAGACTGCCAATGCAAGGCGCCAACCAGTCCTACCGGGAGCAACTCGGGGTTAAGTGTCTTGCCCAGGGACACAACGAGGTATGCAGTGACCGGGGATCGAACCTGTGACCTTCTGGTCCTGAGCCGGCTGCCCTGCCTCTACACCATCTCGGCCCCGTTTGTTTGTTTATACAGCACTTTGGTTGGCCTTGTCGCTGTTTTAAGTGTTCTATAAATAAAATGGTATGGTATGGTATGGAATTGGTGATCCTCTTACCATCTTGGTGTAGTGGCAGGGCTTTCGACTTGGGACCCGAAGGACGCGGGTTCGCGCCCCGGCCACTACACACCTTGGGGTGTCTATGAGTGCACACCTAATTCTCCAGCTCCCCGGGCGCTTTCTGGCTGCTCACTGCACCACCTGGTGGTGGTTGGGTTAAATGCAGAGACGAATTTCGTCTGTGTATGGGAAACATACACAGATGACAAAGACATTATTGGGGGCTGCCAAATGCATTGTAAATGCATTAAGCAGCAACCTATTGTTATCCTACCAATAAGGGTTTCTTTATTTTTTTTTTTTATTATTTATTATTATTCCGTCAACATTAATGCGGCTCGTACCGTAAGGTGTACCCCCACAAAAGTTATATCAAAACGACCGGCCCGACTCCGAGATGTGTGCTATTACTTTTCTAAGCAATCGGAGTTACCATCGCGAAATATTTTGCTAACTAATTAGATGAGGCGGCCATTTTGGATGAAATTAGATAATTAGTTGAGGTGGCCATTTTGAATCAACCAAGCTCATTAGGTGAGGCGGCCATTTTGAATCAGGGCGCCATCTTGGTTCAATATACAAGGCAATATACAGGGCAGGTTCAATACACAAGCTACTTAGGTGAGACGGCCATTTTGAATCAAACTAGCTAATTAGGTGAGGCGGCCATTTTGAATCAACCAAGCTCATTAGGTGAGGCGGCCATTTTGAATCAGGGCGCCATCTTGGTTCAATATACAAGGCAATATACAAGGTAGGTTCAATACACAAGCTAATTAGATGAGACGGCCATTTTGGATGAAACTATGCCAAATGCATTGTAAATGCATTAAGCAGCAACCTATTGTTATCCTACCAATAAGGGTTTCTTTATTTTTTTTTTTTATTATTTATTATTATTCCGTCAACATTAATGCGGCTCGTACCGTAAGGTGTACCCCCACAAAAGTTATATCAAAACGACCGGCCCGACTCCGAGATGTGTGCTATTACTTTTCTAAGCAATCGGAGTTACCATCGCGAAATATTTTGCTAACAAAAATCGTAAATTTCCCATAGGAAATGAATGGGACTTAACTTTTCAGAGAAACTGAGTTACATAGGGCGCCATTTTGGTTCAATATACAAGGCAATATACAAGGCAGGTTCAATACACAAGCTAGTTAGGTGAGTCGGCCATTTTGAATAGAACTAGCTAATTAGGTGAGTCGGCCATTTTGAATCAACCAAGCTCATTAGGTGAGGCGGCCATTTTGAATCAGGGCGCCATCTTGGTTCAATATACAAGGCAATATACAAGGTAGGTTCAATACACAAGCTAATTAGATGAGGCGGCCATTTTGGATGAAATTAGATAATTAGTTGAGGTGGCCATTTTGAATCAACCAAGCTCATTAGGTGAGGCGGCCATTTTGAATCAGGGCGCCATCTTGGTTCAATATACAAGGCAATATACAGGGCAGGTTCAATACACAAGCTACTTAGGTGAGACGGCCATTTTGAATCAAACTAGCTAATTAGGTGAGGCGGCCATTTTGAATCAACCAAGCTCATTAGGTGAGGCGGCCATTTTGAATCAGGGCGCCATCTTGGTTCAATATACAAGGCAATATACAAGGCAGGTTCAATACACAAGCTAATTAGATGAGACGGCCATTTTGGATGAAACTAGCTAATTAGGTGAGTCGGCCATTTTGAATCAAACTAGCTAATTAGGTGAGTCGGCCATTTTGAATCAAACAAGATAATTAGGTGAGTCGGCCATTTTGAATCAAACTAGCTAATTAGGTGAGTCTGCCATTTTGAATCAAACTAGCTAATTAGGTGAGTCGGCCATTTTGAATCAAACTAGCTAATTAGGTGAGTCGGCCATTTTGAATCAAACTAGCTAATTAGGTGAATCGGCCATTTTGAATCAAACTAGCTAATTAGTTGAGTCGGCCATTTTGAATCAAATTAGCTAATTAGGTGAGTCTGCCATTTTGAATGAAACTAGCTTATTAGGTGAGTCGGCCATTTTGAATGAAACTAGCTAATTAGGTGAGTCGGCCATTTTGAATCAAACTAGCTAATTAGGTGAGTCGGCCATTTTGAATCAAACTAGCTAATTAGGTGAGTCGGCCATTTTGAATCAAACTAGCTAATTAGGTGAGTCGGCCATTTTGAATCAAACTAGCTAATTAGGTGAGTCGGCCATTTTGAATCAAACTAGCTAATTAGGTGAGTCGGCCATTTTGAATCAAACTAGCTAATTAGGTGAGTCGGCCATTTTGAATCAAACTAGCTAATTAGGTGAGTCGGCCATTTTGAATCAAACTAGCTAATTAGGTGAGTCGGCCATTTTGAATCAAACTAGCTAATTAGGTGAGTCGGCCATTTTGAATCAAACTAGCTAATTAGGTGAGTCGGCCATTTTGAATCAAACTAGTTAATTAGGTGAGTCGGCCATTTTGAATCAAACCAGGTAATTAGGTGAGTCGGCCATTTTGAATCAAACCAGCTAATTAGGTGAGTCGGCCATTTTGAATCAAACCAGCTAATTAGGTGAGTCGGCCATTTTGAATCAAACCAGCTAATTAGGTGAGTCGGCCATTTTGAATCAAACCAGCTAATTAGGTGAGTCGGCCATTTTGAATCAAACCAGCTAATTAGGTGAGTCGGCCATTTTGAATCAAACCAACTAATTAGGTGAGTCGGCCATTTTGAATTAAACAAGCAAATTAGGTGAAGCGGCCATTTGAACAAGCAAATTAGGTGAAGCGGCCATTTTGATGGATATATGGAACTTATATTTGGCAAATGGGTAGCTGACAATGATCCCTAATAAATTTCAATTGAAAATCCAATTTCCAAGATGGCCGACAACGCAAAAAAGTCAAAATACTGTAAAATGGTCAATTTTAGTGATATTGAGCTGAAACTTGGTATGGTGATAGCTGACAATGTTTCCTATCATATTCCATATCAAAATCAAAAATCCAAGATGGCCGCCATAGCTACTTTCAAATGGCTATAACTCGGCCATCTTTATACATAGAAAGCTGAAATTTGGTGAGGTTGTAGCTGAAGACATCCTCTATCACGTACGGAAACCAAAAATGAAAATCCAAGATGGCCGCCATAGCTACATTCAAATGGCTTTAACTCGGCCATCTTTATACATAGAAAGCTGAAATTTGGTGAGGTTGTAGCTGAAGACATCCTCTATCACGTACCGAAACCAAAAATAAAAATCCAAGATGGCCGCCATAGCTAAAAAAGAAAAAATGCCATAACTCGGCCATCTTTATACATAGAGAGCTGAAATTTGGTGATGTTGTAGCTGACGACATTCTCTATCACGTACAAAAAAACAAAAATAAAAATCCAAGATGGCCGCCATAGCTAAAAGAAAAAAAATGCCATAACTCGGCCATTTTTAGAGCTATTGAGACAAAAGTTGGCAACTTAGTAGCTGAGAATGAGCTCTAATAAACCCTGATTGAAAATTAAAAATTCCAAGATGGCCGCCTTATCGAAAAGATAAAAAACACCATAATTCGGCCATTTTTAATGCTATTTAGCTGAAATTTGGTGTAATGTTAGCTGAAAGTGAACCCAAACACCTTTCACTATCATTTCAAGATTTTAATTTAGCTCTGTGATGTGTGCTATGAACATTTAGAGCCATTAGGATTCAGGATGGCTACTTGCGGGCAGTAGCCTGGCAGCCCCCGTCGAAGTTTCTTCAGGAACTTTCTAGTTGGGGGCTGCCAATGCATTGTAAATGCTTGGAAGCAACCTATTGTTATCCTACCAATAAGGGTTTCTTTATTATTATTTTTTTGGGGGCTGCCAATGCATTGTAAATGCTTGGAAGCAACCTATTGTTATCCACCCAATAAGGGTTTCTTTATTTATTTATTTATTATTCATCCATCAACATTAATGCGGCTCGTACCGTAACGTGCACCCCCACATAAGTTATATCAAAACGACCGGCCCGACTCCGAGATGTGTGCTATTACTTTTCTAAGCAATCGGAGTTACCATCGCGAAATATTTTGCTAACAAAAATCGTAAATTTCCCATAGGAAATGAATGGGACTTAACTTTTCAGAGAAACTGAGTTACATAGGGCGCCATTTTGGTTCAATATACAAGGCAATATACAAGGCAGGTTCAATACACAAGCTAGTTAGGTGAGTCGGCCATTTTGAATAGAACTAGCTAATTAGGTGAGTCGGCCATTTTGAATCAACCAAGCTCATTAGGTGAGGCGGCCATTTTGAATCAGGGCGCCATCTTGGTTCAATATACAAGGCAATATACAAGGTAGGTTCAATACACAAGCTAATTAGATGAGGCGGCCATTTTGGATGAAATTAGATAATTAGTTGAGGTGGCCATTTTGAATCAACCAAGCTCATTAGGTGAGGCGGCCATTTTGAATCAAACTAGCTAATTAGGTGAGTCGGCCATTTTGAATCAAACTAGCTAATTAGGTGAGTCTGCCATTTTGAATCAAACTAGCTAATTAGGTGAGGCGGCCATTTTGAATCAACCAAGCTCATTAGGTGAGGCGGCCATTTTGAATCAGGGCGCCATCTTGGTTCAATATACAAGGCAATATACAAGGCAGGTTCAATACACAAGCTAATTAGATGAGACGGCCATTTTGGATGAAACTAGCTAATTAGGTGAGTCGGCCATTTTGAATCAAACTAGCTAATTAGGTGAGTCGGCCATTTTGAATCAAACAAGATAATTAGGTGAGTCGGCCATTTTGAATCAAACTAGCTAATTAGGTGAGTCTGCCATTTTGAATCAAACTAGCTAATTAGGTGAGTCGGCCATTTTGAATCAAACTAGCTAATTAGGTGAGTCGGCCATTTTGAATCAAACTAGCTAATTAGGTGAATCGGCCATTTTGAATCAAACTAGCTAATTAGTTGAGTCGGCCATTTTGAATCAAATTAGCTAATTAGGTGAGTCTGCCATTTTGAATGAAACTAGCTTATTAGGTGAGTCGGCCATTTTGAATGAAACTAGCTAATTAGGTGAGTCGGCCATTTTGAATCAAACTAGCTAATTAGGTGAGTCGGCCATTTTGAATCAAACTAGCTAATTAGGTGAGTCGGCCATTTTGAATCAAACTAGCTAATTAGGTGAGTCGGCCATTTTGAATCAAACAGCTCATTAGGTGAGTCGGCCATTTTGAATCAAACAAGCTCATTAGGTGAGTCGGCCATTTTGAATCAAACAAGCTCATTAGGTGAGTCGGCCATTTTGAATCAAACAAACTCATTAGGTGAAGTGGCCATTTTGAATCAAACAGGCTCATCAGGTGAGTCGGCCATTTTGAATCAAACAAGCTTATTAGGTGAGTCGGCCATTTTGAATCAAACTATCTCATTAGGTGAGTCGGCCATTTTGGATCAAACAAGCTCATTAGGTGAGACGGCCATTTTGAATCAAACAAGCTCATTAGGTGAGTCAGCCATTTTGAATCAAACAAGCTCATTAGGTGAGGTGGCCATTTTGAATCAAACAGGCTCATTAGGTGAGTCGGCCATTTTGAATCAAACAAGCTCATTAGGTGAGTCGGCCATTTTGAATCAAACTATCTCATTAGGTGAGTCAGCCATTTTGAATCAAACTAGCTAATTAGGTGAGTCGGCCATTTTGAATCAAACAAGCTCATTAGGTGAGTCGGCCATTTTGAATCAAACAAGCTCATTAGGTGAGTCGGCCATTTTGAATCAAACAAACTCATTAGGTGAAGTGGCCATTTTGAATCAAACAGGCTCATCAGGTGAGTCGGCCATTTTGAATCAAACAAGCTTATTAGGTGAGTCGGCCATTTTGAATCAAACTATCTCATTAGGTGAGTCGGCCATTTTGGATCAAACAAGCTCATTAGGTGAGACGGCCATTTTGAATCAAACAAGCTCATTAGGTGAGTCAGCCATTTTGAATCAAACAAGCTCATTAGGTGAGGTGGCCATTTTGAATCAAACAGGCTCATTAGGTGAGTCGGCCATTTTGAATCAAACAAGCTCATTAGGTGAGTCGGCCATTTTGAATCAAACTATCTCATTAGGTGAGTCAGCCATTTTGAATCAAAATAGCTAATTAGGTGAGTCGGCCATTTTGAATTAAACTAGCTAATTAAGTGAGTCGGCCATTTTGAATCAAACTAGCTAATTACTTGAGTCGGCCATTTTGAATCAATCTAGCTAATTAGGTGAGTCGGCCATTTTGAATCAAACTAGCTCATTAGGTGAGTCGGCCATTTTGAATCAAACTAGCTCATTAA